>BQNB010050864.1:21448-37393 GCA_026074375.1 Tanacetum coccineum | reverse complement strand
AAAGTTAGCTTAAAGGCAAAAAATGGCTAAGTCTTGGAACTTTTTGAACTAATAAGCTAACACTTGGACTAATAAGCAAAAAAATATTATCTATCTAATCTAAATAAGCACTAAAGACTAAAATTTACTAACTAAATAAGCTTAAAAAGGGCTTAAATTGACAGAAACTTAACAAAGCTTAAAAGGCTTAAGAGGCTTATCTATTTAACTGTTAACACAAACTAAGCTAAGAAAATAAGAAAGGGAGAAAAACAACTTAACACACTAACCTAATAAGCTACTAGGAACACAATTAAGCACATGGGATAAGCTCAATAAGCCCAAGAGTAGCTTAATACCCACAACAGTACTAACTTGGGAGTTAGTACTGTTGGTGTAGAATTTGGGCTTAAAACCTCAATAAGCAAAGGAAAAAGGGAATAAGCTATCTAAGGCCTTTAACATACCTAATAAGCAACTAAGAGACTGAATTAAACAACTAAAAAGCTCTTAATAAGCTAGAAAGTAAATAAGCAATCCCTACACTAAAGCTAAGCAAAAACAGTCAAAGGGGTTCTTAAAGCTTAAAAATAAGCTACTTAAACTACAAGCTAAAGTCTACAACTAAAGGGGCTTAAACAAGGGCTTATTGGCTTTTTAGAAAAGCCA
Source organism: Tanacetum coccineum (assembly GCA_026074375.1). Classification (NCBI taxonomy): domain Eukaryota; kingdom Viridiplantae; phylum Streptophyta; class Magnoliopsida; order Asterales; family Asteraceae; genus Tanacetum; species Tanacetum coccineum. Next base: position 36,745 of record BQNB010050864.1, on the reverse strand, counting down.
AAATCTAGGGCTAAGGTTGACTATTAAGCTAGATAAGAGGGCTTAAAATTCACCCCCTAGCACTAGGGGAGATTAAGCTAAAGACAAGGCTTTAATTTTGACAAGCTTATTATTTTAATGCTGTCAAATAAGCTCAAAATTAAAAGACAAAGTTCTAAAACAGATGAAAAAATGGACTTATGGTGAGCTTATGATCAAAATCTAGGCTTCTAATAACATTTAAAACATTGCTGATTTGGTTTCTTTGAAAAAGGGCTTTTTTTTTGCTTTGATATAATGAACTAAAAACTTTGGTAGTTTTGACTTAATATAGTCAAGTGACCCAATAGAAAACTTTTGAAACTTGTTTTAACACAACTAATGACACACTTTTGGCACCACATCTCAAGTTGACAACTGGCTTATCCAAATAAAGCATTGATTCCCTTTTTTAAACCACAGTTTAAAAAAAAACACTTGTGAAACTTGAAAAAACAGGTTTTGACTAAAAGCTTAGAAAATAGATTAAATAAGCTCTAACCATTAAGCTAAAGTAACCATGTAACCCTAACCCATGTCCACACCATTTTGACCCTATTTTTACACTTAAACCAAAACACCCTTTATATTTCTTTTTAAACGGATTTTTTACACTTTGTAAAGGCTGTTTAAAACTCAACAATTCTTAAAGGGAGGAATGAAAAAATAAGCACACTCCTCTAAACAACATAAATGGAAACAATAATAAGCACAGAAATAAGCACTCTAATCAGCTACTATAACAGAGTAAGCTATAAATACTCTAAATTTAAGGCTTTAAAGGGAAAATTATAATGACCATTGTCCAAGCTTTTCCAAGGACTTTTTTGAGCCCTCATAGGGCTTTCACCTACAAGTATGGCTTATAAATAAGCAGTGATTAAGCAATAAGCTCTTCCATCTTTTAGATTATCTTCCAAATGTCTTTATTTCTTGATTTTTTCAAAAAAAAACTTAATAAAACTATAAATACTATGAAAGAGTTTAAGTTTTTATATGTTGCTTAATCAACTTCTTAGAGCTTATAGAAGTTATTTTAACTGAATAAGAGCTTATTGAGAGTATTAGAGCGTTTAAAACTACTTTTCATTAAACTTACGAAATTGAGGAATCACCTTGCTGAAAATTAAAAGACACAATTATTATAAACTTTAAGTTGCTTTCAAAATTAAGTAAAAATAACTTCAAAATGACAGAAAATTAGATGATGCCCTTAAGGCTTACAAGGTGGCCTATTTATACAAAAACGAGCTAGGGTTCTTCAATTCTTTTGTCTTTTTTCCTCACTTCTTCTTGTTGTGTTTCCTTGTAGACACAGTTTTGGGGGTGTGTTTGTTGTGTGTGTGTAATTCTAAGAACAATTCCAGCACCTTTAATTTTATTCCCAAGTCATAATCACCATTGAAAAAAGGTTCTTGGACATTGGGGGGTTTCGCACTACAGTTGCGCATTTTTGTTGCTGGGGAAATGTTTAGTGAAGGAGGGGGGGTGATATTTAACCATAGGTGTTGAAGGGTCTGCAGGGTAATAATGAGGGGGAGGTTAACCAGTGAGTTGGGTTGGGGTTTTTGTTCAAGGGCGGGGGGAGAAAGTGAGTTATAAAAATGGTGTGGGGTGTGTGAAGGGTGTGGGTTTGGGATTTGCCAATTTTGTTCTCATTGTTTTATTAGCATTTTTGCATACACGGTTCCTGGTGGTGCATTTAAGGTTGAGGGTTTGGCAGGAAATTGCCCCTCATACTTTTAACTCTTATTGCAAAACTTAGTCCTTTGGGCATATCATGTTTGGGACATTTGGCAGAAAACATCCCCTCACTTGTTATTTCAAGTAAATTGCAAAATCAACCCTTGTAGTCTTTTTCTTCTTGTATTACCCCCCCAACTTTGGGATTTGACTTTTTGGTCCCTTAAGGTTATATTTTCTTCTGATTTTGACTTCCTCTTGACTTTGACTTGGACTTTTTCGTTCCTTTTCTGCGATATCCGTTTCCTGCAAATTACAAATGCAAAAACAATCTATAATTTTGGCAAGTTTTTGTCTGTTTTTTGTTCATTTTGTCCGTTTTAATGGAAAAAGGTAATGTGTAATTTAGCACATACCTTAATCCCATACTAAGGTATTGCCCGTTTGTCCTCACGCAATGTTTGAAGTATACATTTACAGAAAACTAAGAATCTCAATCCCCCTCGACTAATAACCTATAAGTGTGAGTCAATGGGGAACTAAAGAATCAAAGCTTTGACAAGTCCGTTTTCACCATTTTTTTATCTATACACTTATTATCCCTAATATTTTTGGGATGTTCTTTTTACTTTTCGCACGACTTATATCTTGACGTCCTTTATTATTTCATCATTGGGATCATAAAATGAGAAACGGCCCATAGAATATCTACGGATGTCCTGTCGGTTAAATTCATCGTCCTGATTTTTCTACTAGCTCCTCAATACCAACAGCAATTATACAAGGACATTTGTTAAATATTTGTCTAAATGCTAAGCAAAAAAACTCATATTTTGGACTTGTGAACTTTTAACACCCAACTATGAATATTTGATTTAAAATGTGTGTACTCATTTAAACCTACAATCATAGATCCAAACTTATTTCCATAGTCGTAATTCAAGATGAATCATGACTCATAAGCATAAAAGCTTATGTGGACCTTGTATCTTGATTTAATAGAACGAATTTGTAACTGTAGAACTTTTCTGCAACAATTCATCAATTATATTCTTTAAGTTCTTAAAGCTAGGAAATGCGTTTGTTAGTTTTTGATCACCTAACTAGGCACTCGCTCCTAGTAGGATATCACAACCAACGACCGATGTTCTTAGTTTGAAAACCCACCCCGTTGCTAGCGTAGTGGGAAATCACATCAACACCTTCTTCCTAAAATGGCTAAGGATAGGTGTCTTAGTTTGAACCCTCACCTAGACCTCGCTTCCTGGTGAGATATCACAACACACCAAATCCCTAGAAGTAAAGATGTCTTAGTTTGAACCCCCACCTCGTGGTTAGCGGAGTGGGATATCACGACACATCTTTTACTTGTTCCATATAATCAAATGGTTTTTAAATGCTTTTTTGGAGAATTTCATTTTCATGCATTTTTGCATTAATAATTCATTCATGCTTCTTTGGCATTTTAACTTTCAAATTACTAAGAACAGAAAAATCTCGCTTAAAGAATCAAGTTACAAAATTTGAAGCTTTTTCTGAAACTATTGGATTGACTTAGTTTGATATTGAATTGAGCTTCATATGATTATGGTGGGATTTAGAAGCTATTGGGAGAAAAAGCCACAGGGTTATCTCATTTAAGTTTTAGAAGAATCTTGCTCAGCACACTCAAAAACTTATATTTAACTTTTTCTCTTCTTGTTTCTTCACTTATTAAAATTGATGCATGAATTCGTGAAAGGCTTAGCCTACAATTGCGGAAGTTGAGAAACTAAGCTAGGGATCTACATCGCTCCTTACCGTTGAGCAAATATTTTTCTCATTCATACCCATAGGAAAGTCACAAAAGTGACAAACACTTTTTGTATTTTTTGAAAATTTTGAACAATTTTCACTTTTTTTTTGGTATTTTTGTAAACATTTGGTGTGTTAACAACGGGATTTACGTCGATAACACACCGGCCGCAGGCAAAAATCAAATCGCAAGATCCCCCCCATACTAGAACTAAACATCGTCCTCGATGTTTCAAAGGGGTTCTTACGCAAATCCTAAGGCCGTTTATTAAGTGTGCCAAAAGATTAAAACCGTTAGTTCGATTAGATTTGGATACTGGATTTCCCAAAATGAAGCTTAGGATGTGAAATCTTGTGGATTACTGCGAGCAGAGAGTCTGTCCACATTCGGGAAATCTGGACTTCTAACACAAAGCCAACAAAACATGGCAAACAAGGGGAAGGGTATGGAAAATGTAAGCCTCCTTACACAAAAACACTTATTTATTACTACTACTGATAAGCATGGGGTGCCTCCCACGAAGCGCTTGTTTAAGGTCGCTATGCTTGACCCGTCCTCGAATTTATTGGTCCATGGGAATGTCTGGAGACCGGGACAACCTCGGTTGGTATCTGTCCCTCAAAGTAGTGGTTTCAAACATGGGGACCATTCACTTTGATAATTTGGCCCGGAGTTTTGGGATAACTCGGACAAGTGCCATATGGAAATACTTGGGTAACGTTGAATGGTCCACTCCAGCGGGTCTTAAGCTTGCCCGAGAAAATCTTCAATCGAGAATTGAAGAGGAGGACTCGATCACCAACGTTTGTGAAAATGCGATTTTTGAACTTTTAGAGTCAGGATTCTCTTTGTGTTCTCTTTTTAGATCAAAGAGGTTTTCAAGGCTTGATCACGAAGTTCTATTAAGTTCATTGGGGGGAGAGGTTTGAACTTTTCTGTGAATCACCCGCTGTTTTGAATATCAAAAGTTTGTATGCTTAGGGCCCAATAGCTTTGTGCTCGGAGCTCGATCATTTGGAAGATGACATGCCTTCCCGTACACTATAAACTTCTATGGAGTACACCCTTTGGGTGTTTTATGTAAGCTGTGCGGAAAGCCCATAAGTGCCGTCATCTTATTTATCCGGACAAGAGGCATGATTTTCGCCCACGGGTCCTTTCAAGGAATCCTTTTCTATCCCGATTGGATACCTCAACTTGTCCACTTGTTTGTGGATGATACGCGGTGGAGAGACAATGAGTGACTCCGTATTTAAGCATGACCTTTGCAAATTGGTCATTGCAAAAATGGGTTCCGCGATCACTTATGATTGCACGTGGGGCACCAAATCTCGGAGACAGAGAGCATTTTATAGAATATTTACAAACAACTTCGGGCATCGTGGTGGGGAGGCTTTTGCTTTAACCAATTTTGAATAAAGTAATCGACTGCCACCGAGTTATATTTAGTTCCCTCTTGTAGACGGGATTGGCCTATAAAGTCAATGCACATCATGTCATAAATATTTGCAAAAACTTGGATAGAGTTCGTGCATCTCACACGTTGCGGAAAATTTTGCCTTGACTTTGACAAATGTCCAATCGGGTGACAAAAGTCGTGGGCATCAACTTCCTTGTAGGTTCGTGGGCCAATAATAACCTGAATCGAAAGTGATCTTTTTAGCGGTGTAATTGGCTCCGGTGGTCCCCCGTTAGGGGTTCCAACATGTGGCAAGCTTTGAGAAATGTCAAAATCTTGTTGCCCCCGAAACCACACGCCCTAATTAACTTGATCTGCAAGATCTTGAATAGAAGGGGTCGTCCCAAAAGTAGTGTTTGACGTTCTTTGAAAATAATTACTTTTCTTGTTGGGGACGACATCCTTTGATCACAAATTACCCGCATGGTAGTTTGCTGAATCGGCAAAACCATGGTGGCATTATCATCACACGAACAGGTTACCAATCCCAAGTTGTCTCGAGAGGAAAGTGTTTCACGTATATTTCTCCTTTTTTCTGAAGCTCAATTTGATGGGATTTTTCAAGTCTTAGAAAGGTGGTCTTGCGGCGAGAATTTTATGCTCATTTTTTATCTAGGATAAGACTCATCAAATTCTTGGAGCAGCCAAAATCCACCGGAGCATTCTTGGCTTAGCATCCTGATTCTTAGCAAGCAAGTACTTGGAGCCCGTAGTGGTATCGTCTATATACACTATGTCTTTTGGATTAGACAAGATATGGCCGGAAATTTCTCGGAAAGTTACACTTCGGCAAGTAAGTCCATTTTCGTTTGTAGGTAATGTGCTTGAGCCTCGGTCATAGTTTTGCTTGCATAGTGTATCGGCTGGAAGTGCTTGGTCTTACGTTGCCCTAGGACTGCCCCTACAGCAAAATCACTTGCATCACACATGATTTCAAAGGGCAAGTCCCAATCTGGGGCAACTAGAATTGGAGCCTGGGTTAACTTCATCTTAAGGGTTTCAAATGCTTCAATGCATTCCTTCGAGAAGATAAACGGAGTTTCTTTTTCAAGGAGGTGGGTCATAGGCCGGGCGATTTTGGAAAAATCCTGAATAAATCGTGGTAGATTCCGGACGTGACCGTAGAAAAACTACTGCGAATAACCTTTTCGGTAGTGGGATGAGGTAATTTTGCAATGACATCAACTTTTGCCTTATCAACCTCAATCCCGGATTTAGAAATCTTATGGCCAAGGACTATGCCTTCCTTGACCATAAAGTGGCACTTTTCCCAATTTAGCACAAGATTGGTGTCTTCACACCTTTGGAGCATTTTGTCTAAATGGGAAAGGCAAGAAGAGAAAGAGTCACCAAAAACCGAGAATGAAATGACATCAATCCATGGATGGGTCTTCATGGTTTTCTTAATCATATCGTTGAAAGATTTGCAACTACACCTTTTGATACGTGCCAGGGCATTGCATAAACCAAAAGGCATGCGACGATAGGCAAATGTCCTGTAAGGGCAGGTGAAGGTAGTCTTTTCTTGATCAAGTGGGTCAATCGGGATCTGAAAGTAGCCAGAGAATCCATCCAAAAAAGCAACTAGTACTTCATTTCCGGTTATCTCTATGCATCAGATTCCATGAATGGTAAAGGGAAATGGTCTTTACGAGTTGCATCATTGAGTTTTCGGTAATCGATGCAAACTCGCCATCCCGTAACCAACCTAGTGGGTATTAACTCATTTTCTTCATTTTTCACAACGGTTATGCCTCCCTTCTTAGGGACACAATGAACCGGGCTTACCCAGGGGCTGTCAGAGATAGGGTAAATTAACCCTGCATCAAGAAGTTTGATAACTTCTTGCTTAATAACCTCATGGATTTTGGGGTTAACCCTTCTCTGATGTTGATAATACGGTTGTACATTTTCCTCCATCAAAATCTTATGGGTGCAAAACTGTGGATTTATTCCCTTAATATCAGAAATCTTCCAAGCTATGGCATGTTTGTGTGACTTTAGAACCTTGATCAGGGCGGTTTTATCCTCATCTTTCAAGTTTTTAGCGATTATTTTTTTTATGGACGGGTAATTTGTCATCCACCTCCAAAAAAGCAACTACAATGATGGGATGGTATTGGTCTTTGGTTCATGGGTCGGGAGGATCTTTCACTGAAGATTTAACCTTTTTCAGGAACATCTAATTTAACAAACTGGATGAGGAGGGAGTTTTTGGGTCACTATTGATCAACACTTAAACAAAACTCCTCAGGGTAATCAGTATCTCCCTCAGATCATAGATGCCTTTACAAACCCGGTGGTATTGAATCATCGTGTTCATGAAATGCATGATCTCTTACATTAGAAAATCTCTTCTCGATGGGATGTGACAGAGGAGAGCAGGAGAATCGATCGTATGGGGACCCCGAAAGTAGATGTAGGATTGCCACTTTCAGAAATTTCAAGTTACTTCTTGAACTATCTTAACAACAAATGTCAATAACATCGAATAGGTTAACTGTATCAATGATATTGTAGGAGAGAGTTTTTGATATCACAACTTTGAGGTTACGGATTGGTCATCATGTCTATGGGTCATTTGTTCACCGTGTGAACTTTCTATTAAGGCAAGTTGCCGTCACTCAAGAATGGTCTTCCTAAGATTAAGGGTGCCCGGTGGATCCGGCCATGGTATTCATCAGATCCACAAATCGGCTAGGAAAGACAGAAACGTTCCAACCTTCTACGAAAAAGATCCTCGGCGATGCACGGTTGGAAGTTGAAATCGTACCTCGGTCGGCCAAGTTTTAAGTATAATTCGTGGTTTTGGTCAAAATGCTGGAACTTAGTTACTTTTCCAATGGAGAGAGGCATTAGGTTGATGCTTGCACCGAGATCGGCTAAGGCTAAGCATTCATTTTCATCTCCGGAAAAATCACCACAGGTATAAGAAATCTGCTGGGGTCACCCCATGTTTCTACTGGGAAACTTTTTAGGTATAACCGCCGAGCAATTCTCGTTTACCGGTGTCTTTGTCAACTCAATTATCTTACCGTGTCATTGAGGATCTTTCGTAAAACATTGGTACAAATTTAGGAATGGTAGGGAGACGTGTCCGCAAAACTTTAGCTCGAAATGGAGATTCCGAAAAATCTCCATAATTTTTGAAGCTAGAAGATCGTCTTTTTTACGGAAGCTTTTCTTTGTTGGCCCTTGAAGGATAAGGTAATGTTGGTTTAGTCTTTGAAGCAACAACGGGCTCACCAATTTGGTCATTAGTTTGGACCACCGGAGGTTGGATGTTTTCGGTGCTTGGTTGCACCGTTTCCCTTTCGTCACTTCGGGTTATTTTCCGTCTCTAGGAGGAGAAGAAGTTTTGAGGTCATTATAGAAAACATCCGACTTCGGGTGGTGATTGCTTTCACTTCCCCCTTTCGGGTTAGCAAATGGTGTTTGCTTAGAAGGAGGAAAACGGCCCGAATGTAGAAGCTAGTTATGTACTATTCACGAATTTGGTGATTAGGGTCCCGTTATATTGCATTTGGTTTTTGCATATTTTTGCTATTTTGCTAACTGCGTCATTAGCGTTGTGTTTAGTTATCAAAATCAGACTTAGACACACCTGGTGCTGGAGGAGCTGGAGCGGGAGCTTGGTATGGTGGAGCTTGAAAAGTCGGGGGTTGATTAATCTGGGGTTGGTAAACTTGTCCTTGATTGAAATTATTACCCCGATTTTGGTTAAAATTGTTTCCCCGGATTTTGTTGAAATTGATCCCCCGATTTTGGTTGTTTTGATGGTTTTGCATAGGAGGAAAACCGGGAGGTCGAATTTGGTTAGAAAACCATTCTGAGGTCGGTAACTGGCATTCCCTTGGTTGTAGTTAAATGCGGCGGCTTGTGACACGTATTCTTGGATATTGTCACGATAGATGTTGCTATCGGTGGCTGTGACAATTTTTTGGTTAAAGAATGTCACCCCCGCAAAGTTCACAACTTTGCTCGACCGGCTTTACGGTAGCGGGGAGTGGAGTTAGGTTTTTCTTATCGAGTATCCAATGTCTTAACCATATCTTTTTTCAAGCTACATCAACATCGGATGAGAAATGCTGGGGTAGAAGGAGCTCGTACTAACTTTGGGAAACTATGGCATTGCTTCGTGATTGACGAATTTGGAACTAGCTCTCGATGATTTTTAGGCAATTCTCGAGGAATTTTATCCAAAAAGTTGACACCTTGCAGCGGAGTTTAATGAATTCCCCTTGTCATTGAATTTAGGGCTTTATAGAATTGTATCAGTTGATGCAATTATGAAAAACCCATGATGCGGGCATCCTGTAAGATGATTCATATGAAATCGGTCCATGCCTAGTAAAATGTTTCCATCAAACTTTTTGTTGTTAATTCTCATGATTTAATTTCGATAGATTTGTTGTTTTAGAGGAGGAAGGAAGTTGTTAATGAATTTCGAAAACAATGATCTTCCAATGTAAGAATTCGATCGAGGGGGCTCTTTCTTAGCCAAATCCGGGATGCTCTCGAGGGGAAAAATGGGAAAAGGCATAAGACTTTAACGTCGTACTAGGGGACGTTCGAGGAACTTCACGTAGAAGAACGTGGATCTTGTTGTGAAATATCGGATTGGGGGCAAGTGGGTCTTCTTTATCGTGTATAAAAATAAATGCTGTTTTGTTTTGAAAAAGTTTAAGGAAACCATGCTGATCTCCAAAGTTGTTCGCGGTAATTTCGGGAACAAACGATTGCATACCTCTTATCCCTCGGTGGGTGCTTCGAGCAATTTCGCCATAGTTCGATTATCGCCATAGTATACTATGGGAGGATTGAAATGTTTCTTGATTGTTTATTTGGTTTCTCAAGATTTGGTGATTCACAGAAGGATGTTCGGACTTGTGGTTGTCGTCGGGTTTAGGGCTTTTGAGAAACGATTGTTGTGCAGCATATCACAAAATAGAAATAAGAGAAATTTTATCTCTAATTTTTTTGGTTTTTTCAATGATTTATTCACTATGTATTTTACCGGACATAGAGATATTTTGACAACTTCAACATATATTCAACTTACTTCACACGGTAGCTCTCAAAAAGATAAACGCACAGTGTGAGCGGAGGAGTGAATAACGCGAAGCTTATTTCTCTTTCGGGTAGTCATGTTCCTAGGAACAACCCTCCTTATACAACACTTTTTAGATTGTTTATCTTTCCATGGTGAGCTGTACGTCGTAAGAGACACAATTGGCAAGTTTTTAAATCTTTTGTTCGAGTTGGGAACCAACAAGTTCACCGGAATTTATTATGATAATACCTAGTTGAGAATATATTTTTTTTTTGGTATTTTTAACCATTGGTGAATTTTATTTTTTTTTTATCTGACAAATGTTTTTTATATTTTTGGTTTTTCTTTGGTTTTTATCTGATAAATTATACTAATAAAAGAAATTGATAAAATATTTTGTAATTTTATATTTTTATAGAAGAAAATATTCACAGATTCAAACACAAATTGTCAAATAACGTAACGATAATCGGTTTCACAGCATCCCCGGCAGCGGCGCCAAAAATTGTTGCTTGTAAACTACACCTAAATTTATATAATATAAAATAAAATATAAAATATATATTGTAATGAATAGTATCAGAAACAAAATGCAATAAAACGAGGGAAGTAAAGTATAGAATTTTCCCGGGTCGTTAATCCCCAACGAGGCTGTGCTGGAAAATCGATACAGTCGGAAGATTGGAGTTTGAAAGAGATCAATGATTTGAGAGTGTGGAAAGTTAAATTATAAATAACATACAAAAACCGGTATGAAAATCCTAAAAAATTATTGAAATTAAGCTAGAAAACGAGAGCACGAAAATCCGAACTAAGGGTAAAAACCTAAAATCTTCAAAATAAACCTAACGAAGAATTTTCCTTCTAAAACTACTCTTGGGGACTAATACGAAGATGAAAAAGACTAAACTGGAAATACGGAGGTCGTTTGACCCCCAAAACAGAAAGTCAAGACAAAAACCGCACCCGAGCCCCGTTCTTTAAAAATCAAAAAGTTACAAAAATGACCTTACGAAAATTTTTATATTTTTCCTACAAACTATATGACTAAAGAAAATTTTCTAAAAAAGAAAAATATTTTTTTGATAATTTTTGTATTTTTTATGAATTTTTTAAACTTTTAACTAAATTAAATTATAAAAAATACTAAACAACTTTTAAAAATTCTGAAAATTTTACCTAAAATACTAGACGCTATAACTAACCTACGAAAAATAAGAAACCAAAAATTTGCTTATAAATAAGCCCGCAAATAAGCTGAAACAGCTTATAGCTTATAAGGGTGAAAATTCCCTTATATAGCTAACCACTTGGGACTTTAATGAAAAAGTCCCAAGGGCGCAGCGGTAAGTGTTGCTACAAAAAGAGAGGTGTACGAGGGTAGAGACCCGGGTTCGAGTCTTGCTCACCCCTTAAGGCTAAAAAAACTAAGTCTTTTGGACTTTTTGGGAAAATAAGCTAAACTTTAAACTGATAAGCTAAAAGCATTATCCTACCCATCTCAAATAAGCACTAAAAAGCTAAATTGTGACAACTAAATAAGCTGAAAGAGGGCTTAAATTGTGAGAAAGCTTGACTAAGCTTTGAAAGGCAAAAGGGCAAGGACTTGGTGAAATCTTTGGACACTTAAGCTAAAACTTGGACAAATAAGCAAAAAAAAATATTATCTAACTAGCCTAAATAAACATAAAGAGCTGAAACCTATAACTAAATAAGCTTAAAGAGCTTAAATGACAGAAAGCTAAATGAGCTTTAAAGGCAAAAAGTGGCTAAGCTATTGGACTTTTTACACAAAATAAGCTAAGACAATAAGAAAATAAGCACACACAGCCTAACACACTAACCTAATTAGCTACTAGGAACACAAATAAGCTCATGGAATAAGCTCAATAAGCCCAAGAGTAGCTTAATACCCACAACAGTACTAACTAAAGAGTTAGTACTGTTGGTGTAGAATTTGGCTTAGGGTCTCACTCTTGGCTTAAAAATAAGCAACAAGAAGGGCTTTTTAAGGCCTGAAACTAAGGGTACTTATCTAAGAGCTTATTGGCTCTCAAGATAAGCCAAAAGCTAGGGCTAAGGTTCTCAAGTGAGCTAGAAAGGAAGGCTTAAAATTCACCCCCTAGCACCAGGGGAAAACTAAGCTAAAAACAAGGGCTTAATTTGACAACTTATTTTAAGCTGTCAAATAAGCTCAAATAAAAAAAACTAAGTTAAAACAGATTAAGAACTCTAAGAAATGAACTTGTGCACAAATTTTAAGCTTCCAAAAACCATTTAAAGTTGCTGATTTTAGCTCTTGAAAAAGGGCTTTTTGCTTTTATAAAAATGACACTTAAGTTTTGGCAGTTTTGACTCAACAAGTCAAAATGACTCAAGGTGTTTTTTGACAGCTTGTTTTAGACACTCAATGACACTCTTTCTAAACTACAACTCAAGTATACAAGAGCTTATGAAATAAGCTCTTGTATCTCCTAAAAAAAACTACAGTTTCAAAAATCACTTGTAAAAACTAAAAAAAAAGTTTTGACTAAAAAACTTTGGTAAAACAGACTCAAATAAGCTCAAACACTTAAGCTAAATCTACCCATGTAACCCCAACCCATACCTTGCTGTTTTGACCCGTTTTTACACTTAACCCAAACACCCCTTTATATTTTAAAACTGATTTTAAAACACTCAAGAACTGTTTTAAGCTTAAGATTTTTAAAGACCACTAATTATCATGCAAATTTAAGCAATAAAAATGTGAAAAGCAAAACAAATAAGCACTTTTAAAAGGGTGATAAGCTAGTGATAAAAATAAGCTAAATTAGGCAGTTTTTGAGCAAATGAAAATTAAATAATACAAGAGCAACTAAAAAGCATGTTTAAGCATAACTAAACATAAATAAGCACAATAAGACCTTAATAAGCTAAAGATAAGCAAAGCTACAGTACTTTTAAGCAAAAATTAAAGAGAAATTGTACCTTTAACCCTTGCTCAAACAGGGTTGTATGAAACCTAATTAAGCTCTAAACCTACCCAAAGCTTATAAATAAGCTTAAACTAAGCAATCCCAATAAGCCTTCCAATATTGCTCATTCATCCAATGCTTGATTAATCCAACAGTAACTTTGTTTTTCTTTTGAATTTTTCTTAAATTTGTATAATAGTTTAAAAACAGGTTATAATTTGCTTATATTGAGAGCTTAAAGGTTTTTAAAGAGATATTTGTAACTTAGAACACAAATGTAAAACTAAAACTGAATTTTCATTAAAAAAATGTTCTAAATAAGCAATTTGCCACAGATTTAAACCTTAGCTAATTTAAACTAAGCTTTTGAGTTTTAATGAGTTCAACCAAGTGACACCAACCCATGCCAAAACCTGTTTTGACCCGTTTTCATGCTTAACCCAAACACCCCTTAATATTTTAAAAATGATTTTTTAAACCACCTTAGGATGTCATAGGCTAAAACAAATTTAGCATAGGGCAAATAAAGATCAAATAAGCAAATTCAAACAAAAATTAAGCACTTGATGAGCAGATAAGCAAATAAGCAGTATGATGCACTAAATGAGAAAGGAAACTCAAAAAATGAACAAAGATGGTGTACCTTAGTCCTTTGCTAAACCAAGGACAGAAATGCTCATATAACTTTATTCAACTAGCTCCAGCTTATGGAAATAAGCTGGTACAAACCCATAAACCCATCAATGTCTGGCTTATCATCCTTAAGAGCTTAAATCAACACAGCTTAACCAATTCTTTTGTAACTGAACAACCAGGCTCCAATAAGCTCAGGTAAGCTCATTTAGGCTTAAAAAGCTTTTAAGTAGACAATGTAGCTTATAAACAGCTTATTAGCTTATTAAGACTTATTACGACTATGACATTAAAATAGCAACAAGTGAACCAATGACAGATTTTCAAAAGATATTAACTTTTATTAGAAACGTGAAACTGATACAATGCTTGTAAATAAGCTGAAATTGAATAAGCTTAAAAACGGGACATAAGTTGAAAGTAAATTATAACTTAAAATACATAAAACATAAAAATTACACTGGATACCTCAAAGGGCTTACAAGAGTCCCTATTTATACTAAAACTAGAACTTGAACTTCTTTTTCTTGTGCTTCTTTTGTGAGAGGCTTCACAGTCATCATCTCAGTCGTTGAATTTGGTTTGTGTTTCTTTAGAAGCCATCCGAGCCTTCGATATGTCTAGGATTTGGTGAGGATTGCCAGCTTGGCTATTTGTTTTGAGTGGGGTGATAGTGGAGGTGAAGGTGAAGTTTTACCCATTGGTTAAACGAGTTGCAGGGTAAAAGGGAAGATGTGGTTGAGTGTTTTGGGGGAAGGGAAAGGGTATCCCGTGAGTTGTAGTGGAAGTTTGAGTCTTGGCGGGAAAATGGGTTAGGGTTAGGGTTCCTCAGTTTAATTTTGGGGAAGAGGGTAAAGTTTGGGTGGATGGCAAGTTTGCCCCCTGGACTCTTATATGTTTATTTCAGATTTCGTCCTTGATGGTAATACAAGGTTGAGGGTTTGGCAGAAATGCCCCCTCAACCTTATAACTCTAATTGCAAACTTAGTCCCTTTGTAATACGAGTATGAGGGGTTGGCAGGAATGCCCCCTCTACTTGTATTTTAACTAAATTGCAAATTCAGCCCTTGTCTTTGTTTCCTTTGTAATATAACTTTAGGAATTGGCACTTTTGGTCCCTTAAGTTATATTTCTTCTGATTTTGACTTCCTCTTGACTTTGACTTTGACTGTTTGACTTTCCTGTTGACTTTTTGACTTGGTTGACTTTTTGGCTTCGATTTGGCTTCGTCTTTTCACACTATTCCATTCCGTGCCCAGTTTTGTCGTTTTTGGCTTTGTTTTTCGTCCTTTTCTGAATATCCGTTTCCTGCACAACACAAATGCAAAACAAACATATATTTGGCAGTTTTTGTCTGTTTTTGGTCATTTAAGTCCGTTTTTTATGGAGAAAGGTATGTGTAATTAAGCACATACCAATAACCTTCATCAGGTTTACCCTCAATTTTTCCCGAATGGTCACTTGTATTAAAGATAGTTACTTGACACCCAAAAGGTTTAAGATGACCTATCTGAGGAACCTTCCCAGATATCAATTCATAAGGTGTTTTATTATAGGGATTAGTAATAGACACCCTGTTTAAAACATAACAAGCCGTGCTAACAGCCTCAGTCCAAAACATGGTAGGCAATTTAGAGTCAGCCAACATGGTTCTAGCAGCCTCTATAAGAGTCTTATTTTTCCTCTCAGCAACCCCATT
>BQNB010050864.1:0-20650 GCA_026074375.1 Tanacetum coccineum | reverse complement strand
GTTTTTGGCACCTGACACGTTGGCGATCCAAAGCAATCATTGGGGAATGATTGCGTGGACACAATCAAGGGTTGTGATGGAAGCACACATATGATAGAAGGCCAAGATTGATGCTGCTTTTCCTCTCACACAAGAAAACTAAGCCAAGTTTTCATTTAAGTTTTTAAAGTTATTCTGTATTTCAAATTCCTTGTAAAAGTTTAAGTTTTTAATGAAAAGTTTGAGGTATTATTTTTAAGATTCTGTGTTTGATCATTTAATATAATTTGTTTCAGCTTATTTGAGTGCTTATTTGTTATTAAGATTTGCTTAATATTGCTTGTTTTACTTATTTAACATCTGGTCTTTTAAATGTGTGCTTTAAATAAGCATTAATCTCTTTAAAAAAGCTAAAACAGTTTTTAAAGGGGTGTTTGGTTTAACCTGTTTTATGGGTCAAAATGGGTCAAAATTGCAATTTGACTCTTAAGTCAGTTTAGTTTAGCTATAATTAGTCCTAAAATTCAGCTTGTTTAGGTTTTTAAGTGTTAAATCTCATTTTCAAGGTGTTAAGAGTTTGATGTTTGAAACTGTTGGTTTAAGCTTATCTCATTTGCTTATTTGATTGTGATCTTGCTTATTGTTGTTTTGTGATGTTTTTTATGTTTGTGCAAGTGTTAAAAACAGGTTAGAAAGGTCATAGGCCTGCATTTGTTAGTTTTGTGTTTTGCCAAAACTGTCAAATATTGCCAAGTGTTTTAAAAAAATTGAGAAATTACTTTTTCAAATGCTTGTTGTGGCTTATTGTGAATTTTAAAATGCTTTTTGATTGTTGATTCTTGTTCTTTGATGTCTAAAGTTAATCTGTTTGTAGGTTATATGTTCATAAGGATCTGTTTAAGTGCTTATTTTTAAGCTCAAAATTGGTGTTTTGTTAAGATTGCAAAAGTTAGCAAAAATTTATCCAAGTGTTGAATCACTGCGAGATAGCCTTTTTATGAAGCTTTTTAAGTGCTTATTTGAATTTCAAAATGCTTTTTATTTGTTGCTTATTGTAGCTTTTTGGCCATTCTTCTTAGTGGTATAAGCCACTAAGCCATAAGGATCCTTTTGCTAGCTTATTTTTAAGCTAGAAAAGTTCCTCTTGGCCTTTTTGCTTATCAGTTTTGGCCAAAAAGTTATTTGCTTATTCAGGCTTATTAGCTTATTGCTTTTGCTTATTCTAGGTTTTGTTTAGCTTATTAGGTAGTTTAAGCCCAATTTAGATTATTTCTCTAGAACTTATTTTGAGCTTATTTGCATTTTAGTGTAAAATCTTAAGTTTTAAGCCTTTTTTAAGTAATCTGTCATTCTATCTTAATTTAGTTGCTTAATTTTATTTAAATATGCTTATTAAAGGTAGTTAGGTATCTGCTTTAGCTTATTTTTCATTTTGGATTGCTTATTTGAGCTTAAAAAGACCAACAGTTAAGATCTTTAGTCCTTTTAGTGTAAAATGCAATCTGTCAAGCTTTAACAGCTTATTTCGTGCTTATTTATGGTTCATAAAAAAGGTGTTTTTGTAAAAAGTACTTATTTTTAATCCTTCTAAAAAGTTGTAAAAATGGCTTTTAAAAAACATTTGGGAATTGGGGGAAGTCAAGGGTGAGCAGGACTCGAACCCGAGACCTCACCCCTATTCGACCAAACGTTTTTTACACACCACACGCACTACTAACTCGCCCTTGGGTCTTTTTTAGTTTTATTTTGCAAAATCTATCTTTTATACACATTTTAGCCCGTTTGGCTTATAAGCCGTTTTTGGCTTATTTCACTGCTTATTTGATAAGCTGTTTTCACAAGCTTATTTTTATTAGATCCCTCATTGTTCAAGCTACTTTTGCTATTTTTTCAGAATTTTTATAAATAGTTTAGTATTTTTAAACATTTAATTTCATTTAAATCGTTTTTAATTTATAAAAAATTATAAAAAAGTCAAAAAAATATAATTCTTTTTTAGAAAATTTTCTTTTAACATTCAGGACCTAGGAAAATTATATTTGCTTTCGTAGGGTTTAAATTGAAAATTTTGGTTTTTTAAAGAACGGGATTGAATCCCGTTCATGTTTTTAGTGTTTTTAAGCTTAAATCTCTCCCGTTTTTTGTCTAGTTTTCTTTGTCCTAGCTTTTTAGTTAATTTAGACTTATAAAAACCAAAAAAATCATCTAGGGACTTAATTTTGATAATTTAGGTTTTTTATGTCTCGTTTAGGATTCCCGTTTTACGTTTTTAGTTAAAATACTTTTCCCTTAATTGTTTTTAAGTTTTTGCCTTAATTTTCCCGTAGTTTTAGAAAACCAATCATAATCTTGTTCCATTCAAGCATCGATTCTCAAAACGACTCTCGATTTTCAATTGCATTCCTCGTTGGGGAAACGACCCGGGAATCATACTCCCGGTTTACTATAATTGTGATTTTTTGATTCTTACCCTTATAATTATATATTTATATATTTATATTTATATATATTTATAAAAGGTATAGTCAATCTTGATCAGTTTTTGCATCAATGAATCTTTGTTCATTTACTGATGTGTTCAAGAGGTGGGTTGATTGTTTGCACAGTTGATTATGATTCATGAGAACTTAGTTCCGAAGAATAAAGATCGAGAGAGGGATCATCAACACTTTGTGTAGGTTGTAATTGTTCTTCAACACCTTCAGAATTAACTAGAGACTGGCATAAGCTACCCCTGTCACATTTTTCCTCAAAGGGGTTGCAGGATGCCTAAATTTCTTGTACTCCTTCTTTCTTGCGAGAAATAGGGGTACACCAATGTAATTTTTTCTTAGTAGAGGTTAAGTTTGACCTAAGTTCCCTATTTGTTTCTTGGGCGATCAAGCTACACCTTTAAACAATTTCTTCATACGATTCTTGAACCTCTATATCATAAATGAACACATCAGGGTCAATAGATAAAAGATGGTTAATTTTGTATGAGTTAGTATTATATGTGAATAAATCGGAATCGATTTTCATTAACTCATCTTCTTCCGCATTTATCAACAGATTCATGTATGTTGTCGGAAAAATTACTTCTCATTTTAAAAATAACCTTTTCATTCCCAACCTCTAAAGAAATGGTCTTTCTAAATATGTCTACTTTAGCATGGGCAGTGGCGAGAAAAAGTCTTCCTAAAATGACGGGCATCCTAAAGTCCTCAATTATGTCAAGTATGACGAAATCAATTGGGAGAATAAATTAATCAATTTTTATGAGCAGATTTTTGACAATCCCTTTTGGGATGCATTTAGTGTTATGTGCCATTTCTATAACCATATTGATTGGTTCGAGTTTTCCTTTTACTAAGCGTTTAAACATGGAAAAGGCATAATGTTAATGCTAGCTCCTAGATCAGCCAAAGCATTATTAAAATCTAACCTTCCGATAGAGCAAGGAAGAATAAAACTTCCTGGATCATTTTCTTTTGGAGGTAGTTGATTTTGTAGAAGAGCTGAGCATCTAGGATTCATACTAACTTCATCATCTTCCTTGGTCAATTGCTTATTGGCCACTAGGTCTTTAATGTATTTAGGATAATTTTCCATTTGCCTGATTTCCTTGAGAAGGGTTCGATTTATCCTAATTTTCTTTAAGCTCTCCATGGTCTTATGAACTAGGGCTTCCTCGACATGTTGTTTTAATCGATTAGGAAAAAGGATTGGTGGTACGTAAGGTTCGACATAGTGGTTTATCGTTTGTTCTGGTAGGTTTAATTTTAATTCAGGAATAACCTTGGAAGTTTTTAATTCAGTGCTTTCAGATTTCTCGTCGTCCGGAAACCCAGAATTAGTAGAAAAATACTCGAGTTCTTCGGGAAAGTAATAAAATGGTGTGTACAAAGATGTCCCATCATTAGCAAAGATCGTTTTACATTCTTCGAGTTTTTCTACCTTTGTTTCTACTTCAACGGCTAAGTGTTGGTCCCTTGGAATCTGATATAAGGTTTATCAAATTAAACTAATCAGATTCCATGGCAACGAAGTGAGTTTTAAACAGATATATATGAAGAATATAAAGAACAAGTTTAAAACACATAGAAGTACTTTTCAACGTATATGTTCTTATTAGAATCAAATAAAGAATCTATGACACACCTTGCTTGCTGAATAGCAAGGTGGTTGAATGATAATTGGGGTGTTATCTCCTTTGAACTTAAACTCTAACCAAAGTTAAGAGAGTAAGAAAACAAACTACTTATGACTAAACTGAAGCTTCAGCTTCAGTAGTACCGTTCAGTTTGTTTGAGAGATAAATGAACTCTTCAATGTGTATCACATAAATTGGAAGAGATGACATTTACTCTAGGAATCCCTTTCCTTTTATAGGCAAAGGGATTAGGGTTTACAAGTTAACCTAGTACGCGTGTCATGCATCCAATAGGTGGTTGAGATACCATTTAATGTAGACGTGCTCTAAAGTACCAGGTACAATCCTTTCAAAAAGTTGTTATACTTTTATACCAACTTTAGAAGCACCTTTTCCCAAGGAGATTGCTTTATTCCTTTTGACATAAAGCAATCTTTTTCCCGCCTTGTAAACCTTTTAGAAGTGAAACAACACGTTTCAACTTCTGTTAAGGAGATAGACTACGCTCAGCTTGGAATTGTCAACCAAGCTGAACTGAAGCTCTTTCCAAATACCTTCTTCAGTTTCTGTACCGCTGCATAAACTAAAGTGAAGATACTTCCCAATCTTCTAATGACTTGAAGAGTTGACACTGAAGAAACTTCAGCGACTCAAACTGAAAGACTTCAGCTTGAGTAACACTTAGGTTATTTTATGTTTAAATCTACTGAAAGATTAAAGGGCTCAGGAACTGAACCCAACAGTCTCCCCTTATTTGAATATACAAATAGCCTAAGTTAAAATCAGTTGTAAGTGAGCAAAACAACTTTTTCTTACATAACTGATATAAATTGAACAACATAAAGTGATAACCTTTCATTCTAACTTTCATTACAATACAATACACAAGATAAAGTTATTACAAAGGGTTACATGATTTACTGCCTTAGCTGCTCAATGGTTCTCATCTGCTTAAGTGGATTTAGGTTTCTCTTACCAACTTCAGCAAGCAAAAGGGAACTGAAGGTCCTGGCATGATCATCCATCCTAAGACCTTGATGACTTCTGAAGAAGATTTCTTATACAGAGTATAGCATGGTATTCGAGAAATCTTCCAGATCTTCAATGGTAACAAAATCTTGTCTATGGTAAGAGTTGAACATGATCATACCAAGGACAGGTTCGTTTAGCACGCTACCAGGTAAATGATCTTCATACTGAACTGATGACTTAAGCCTTTTGTTTGCTTTGAAGTAGTCATGGATGTCATCAGCATGTTTTCTCTTCTTATTTGCAAGATCATTTAGTTTGTCGAGAGGGTCCTGTTCACTTAGAGGAATATCCTAGTTTATGCCCAATTCTGCTTCAGTTGTGTGTAAGTAGTCCATTCTTGTTTGTATCTGGCCATAGATGGTTTTCTATCCTTTTCTAGTTCTGTTGGGACATGCTTTCATTACTTCTCTCCATTCACCAAGGTGCAGATCACTGGCTTTGAAGTTAGGAATAACTTCACGTGTACCATCCTCTCTATACACTTTAAGTGTAATTGGACCCTTTTTGGTCAAGACATCACAGTTGGTGATTCTTGATTTAGCTCTTCTATTCAGCATTTTGTCACAGTATCTGTCATACTGTAACTTATCATTGTAGTACTTGTTTACCACTTCTAGACTAAGCAGATCAACCAATTCTGCTTTCCTTACTTCCCCTCTGCTTTGGGCATGCTTTAAGCTTTGGATCTTCCTCTTTATTCTCTTTTGACAATTGATTTCTTTCTTCCTTTGATGGAAATGCCTTCCATATTCAGTGATAAAATTAAACATATTTAATTTCTTTTGTTATAGAGGGTTCGGTCCATAGAGCCAGTCATATGAGTTTCATATCTTTATTAGAATCACTGTTAGCACTTTCTTCTCAGCCTCCTTTAAAGACATTGCCTTTTTGCCCTTGTCTTTCTTGATATGCTCCCCCTCGGGTTGAGAGAAGCTTTTTTGTGGACTTTGGAGAGGAGATTTCATTTGAGTAGTGGTTGTGATGATTGAGGGAATTGGTTTTGGTTGTTGGCTGTTCAGGTTTTCTTTTTCAACATTCTTTTTAGCTCTTCTTTAAAAAAGCCAGGAGATGGTTGCTTGATTTGTGTTCTTCTCCCCTTCAGCAGGCATAGTGTCAGCTTAGCTTGCTGAAGGAACACTTTGATCTCCAGCTTTTAATGAGGCGGAATCTAAAACCTGAGTAAACTTGTTTAAAGCTTTTGTGACATTTAACAAGAGACTTGGAAGAGCATCCAAGGTTTTTAGCATTGATTGGAATGATTGCATACCTGTACTGGTAGTGAAAAGGGGGGGGGAAAAAAAAAAAAAAAAAATTCCGATGGAATTTCCCAGTGTAAGGTCTTCCCCCCCCCCCCCCCCCCCCCCCCCCCCCCCCCCCCCCCCCCCCCCCCCCCCCCCAGTTCAGCGACTTAAGATGTTAAACTGGTGACAGTTTTTGTAAAGTCCTCTAGCTTGGTGGGATTTTCTTTCAAATCTCCCGGCAGCTCAATTTCTAATTCATGAACTTGTTTATTTAACCCTTTTACTTCTTCAGTCAGTTCATTAAACTTAGAGGGAAGGTCCTTCAGCTCAGTTGGTAGTGAGCTGCTAAAGTCATAAGCAGATAAAATCTTTAAGAATTCAGTTTGTAAAGACTTTACTAGAAGCTCATTGAGCTATCCTACATGGGAAAGGAGGGCTGAGCTTTAAGGAGAGCAGCTTCAGCTTTGTTTGTCTCAAGTTCCAGTTTATGCTTTTGAGATTGGAGAATAAGGACCTGATTGGTAAGCTCTTGAATTTGAGAAGACCTAGGAGATGAGGATTTTGAAATTGATGTGTCTTCAGTTTCAACATTTGTAGTAGTGTGAACCTCATCCTCCTCATCTTCATCACTATCATCAACAACAATGACAGGATCATCTTCACGTGAGTCCGGGTTTTTAAAGCTAGGTTGCACATTTGACACTAGCTTTGCCAGATCTTCTAAATTAATTGTGTTAGAAGCTTCTTTTTCCTCAACTTGTCTAGCAATGGAGCTGGCCCCTTTTCATGTTCTAGGTTGAGTGAAGACAATTTCCAAACCTTCACTTAATGATTTGGTTTGGTCTGCAAGAAGAACATGTGGGTCTAGTACCTGCAAAATAAAGTTCATATGGACCTGTCTTTTGTTCCTTCATTCATACCCTGTTGTTAAGGTACAAAATCACTAGGAGCAAATTTTCCAGGATCAGCTTCAGCTGTGGAAACTACTAAAGCATCATTTCCTGATGTAGACTTAGAGTGAATAATGAAAAATGTTGAATAAATAGGCTCATTTAAATTAAATACTGACATACCACTATTAAGCTGAGGGTTGGCTCTTGCTTCACTGGTGACCCCTAAAGAGGTTGGGCCACCAGTTGCTTGTTGGTCCTCTTTATGTATTCCAATATCCACAGGTTGTTTGTAGAAACTGGTGGCATGGCTTGGTTTTAGATCGATGGTCCGAGCTTGGACTCTTTTTTTTCTTAGGAATGGCCATATTAGAACTGGTTGGGTGCTTTAGAGGACCCATCTTTTGTTATACTCTTAGCTAGACACGAAGGTTTGTTTTTAAAGAGTTGATTGACTTCTTGTGTACAGGTTAAGCTCTAGGGCTTTGTCCGCCTTATGAACCTCCTCAGCATTGGAAGAGAGTTGGATCTTTAAATACCCACTGGCTTATCTGTAGCAGATATAGCCAACAATTATGGTATGTGAAGGGAGGTTTTTCAGGTTGGTTAAGCTTTAGTGCCCAATTGTTGACACTGAATACTTGAGTGGGGTATAGTGTGACATCACCATCTCTATATTCATCCTTCATCTTGTGCATTACCAATAGAGATAAAAATCGAGTGTAAGGAACAACTTTTTCCTGTTGTTTCTTCTTCAGCTTGATGATGATATCCTCCCAAAATATTTTGGCATAGGTCTTTGTTATGCACTTTTGCTAGGACTTAATTATAATGGCATCTTTATTCGTGATTTAATCAAATCCTCTAGTTTTATCCCCTAAACATTGGATGATTTGTGCCATTAGTAACCTCCACCTAGGAGGAAGGAGGCTCTTCCTAAGAGTTTCTTTGGCGGAAACTTCTTCCCCATATCCAATAGTTGGAAATTAGTGCCTAACTACATTAATGGATGGTGGTGCAACATATTCGCTAGATTGAGGAAGGTAGTGTGCACCAATGGCATTTCTAAAGGTGCTTACCCCTTAACTTCTCCAAAATACACAGTGGGGTTGAGAAGGAAACCTCTAGAGTTTTCAAGAGCATTAGTTGAGTACCAAAACTCAGCTAGGTATTCCTTATACATGTTTAGAGATCTGGTAAATGGTTTCTAAGGCAACATTTAGAAATAAAATCAGAAACACATTTGAAATAATCTTTGTTATTGTATTCAGGGTATAGAAGAGCAACCTCATTATTTGTGTTGAGGATGATATCTTTAAGATGTAAGCTTACTTGTTTAGCAGCAACAAAGGGTTGTTCTTGTTGTGGAGGATTTTGTTCTTGGTTTTCCATTTGATGTGATTAGGGTTTTGATGATTTGCTCTGTTTTTAAGGTTTTTTTGTGTGTGTTTTTGGTGAGATGATTTGTTTGTTTTGTTTTGAGATGTGATTTGTGAATGTGGAACTAGGTTTATATGATTTGTTATTTTTCATTTTTTCTTTTGAGGAATTGATAACTACCAAATGAAAGTTATGTATTTGTGAGAAGTTTTAGGGTTTGGTTTTAACATGTGTGTGAAACTTTGTATTTATGAAAAGTCCTTGTGGACATGCTGCTCTGTACACTAGAAAAACAATGGACAGCCGTTCTTGCACTGTATAACGTAGGTGAGAGAATGGTGTTGAGGGTCATTCGAACGTTCAAAATTCATCTTTTTTAATTAAACTTTTAAATAGTTATATTCTCTTGTAAGAAAAATTAATATTTATTTTGAAAATCATTTTTGTTTTTGAAACTGACCTTGTGATTGATGTAAAGAAGCTGAACTAGGTTCAGGTTTAATGTCATGTTATGTTGAACTGATTATTGTAATCATCATTATCATCAATCTTCCAGTGAAGGCGACAAAACCACAAGTGCTCATGCAAATCCATAAATGAGACATATGTGATTGCTCAGTTACTTTACTCGAGAGACAGCTGAAGACTTAGATAAAATCATTTTATAAACTGAACTGAAGAAAATGAACCAGTTTTGTTCAGTTCTTGACTTAACCAATATTTGTGCTCCAGCGAAGGTGACAAAATCACACATGCTCATGAAAATCCATGAATGAGACATATGTGATTGCTCAGTTACTTCACTTAAGCAAGCTAAAGGTTGTATACAAAAACTGAACTGACACTTAACATATGAAAATTTGTTCAGTTTTGGATAAGAGCGTTGAACCTTTAGTTTTCTTCAGTCAGTACTGAAGCTTCAGGTTTTGAATCAATGTTCAGCATATCTAGTTCATCAATCAATCTTTTGACAGATGGCTTATCCAGAAGCTTGATGAAGATATCAGCAAGTTGATATTGCGTGGGAATGAAATAAAATTCAGTGTCCCCTTTTGAGAGTATGATTCTTGATCTCATATCAATAAGCTTTGTTTTTTTGAGTGCATAATTGGATTGTTATGGGTACCTTATGATATCATAGTCAGTGAGTTGACTCTTTATCCATAGTATGTTGGTACAACATCCAACAACAGCTATATCTTCAGCTTCAGCTGAGAACATAGCTACAGATTGCTGCTTATTTGCACTTCAGCAAACAAGCGTGCCTTCTAGCAACTGACAAGCATCTGAAGTGATTTTTCTGTCTATGTTGCATCCAGCACAATCAGAGTCTCAGTATCCTTTTAGGTCAAGACCTGAACATTTTGGATACTAAAGACCAAGACCGGGAGTACCTTTTAGGTACATGAAAGTTCTCTTAACAACAATAAGGTAAGATTCCTTATGTTTGCTTGATGTCTTGCATAGAGACCAGTTGAGAATTGAATGTCAGGTCTGCAGTTAGGTTCATTAGTGATCCAATCATATCTCTATACTAAGACTCATTTACACCTTTGCCATTGAGATCAGGTCCTAACATGTTAGGGGGGACAATTGGAGTATTCACTGATGAACCAATTTTGTCATACTTTCTTAGCAGATCTTTGATATATCTTTCTTTGTTGATTGAAATGCCTCTTTCAGATTGTTCAATCTGAAATCTAAGGAAGTAGGAGAGGACACCTATCATGCTTATTTCGTATCTTTGAGTCATCAGTTTAGCAAACTGTTTGCACACCTTTGTGCTGGTGGACCCAAGGATAATATCATCAACATGAATTTGTACCAAAATCACATTTGTTTGTGTTTTGTAGATAAACAGAGTGTTGTCTATCATACCTCATACAAAATTATGTTCAGTGAGATAGGTTGAGAGAGTTTCATACCATGCTCTTGAAACTTGTTTAAGTCCATAAAGGGCTTTGTCTAATTTTGCAGACATGGTTGAGGAATTCACTACATCTCAAAACTAGGAGGTTGTTTGACATAAACTTCTTCTTTTAGTTTACCATTGAGGAATGTACTTTTGACATCCATTTGATAAACTATGAAGTTTATGTATGTGGCAAAGGCAAGAAAGATCCTGATTGCTTCAAGTCTTACAACTGGAGCAGGATTTTATCATGATTTATGCCTTCATGTAATTGATGATTTAATCAAGCATTATTGCCTTATGATTACAATGCCAGGTTCATCCTTTATTGAAAAGAATTAGAATTGTATCATGTGCTGAAGTATCTTCCATTTGGAGAGGATAAGATTTTAGAGATCTGAACATCTTCAGTTTTGTGAGGTTATCAATGAATTGGTTTTCATTGGTGTGTTTTTTTGTTCAAACTGATCATCATTAATGAGTTCATCAGTTTGAAACGAATGATCATTTTTTATCATTGTGATCATTTTGACCATATTGGTCAGGTGAGATTTATGCTTTAATAATAGTTGATTTTTTCAAAAGGTTTTATGAAGAATTTGCAGTTGTTAAAAGCGTTTCAGTGTTCATGCTGTGGAACATTTACTTTCCTTTCTTTTTTTTAAAACTACATCATAACCATAACCTTCAGTAGTGTATGTAGAGTTATTTCCATACATTCCTTCACGTCCTGGTACATCCTATAATTGTGCAGGTAATCCTTGATATATGTTTTGAACGAAAATTATTCAAACGTGATAAAGATTCTCCGATGTTACACTGCACAAAATAGGATCAGGATGGTTAATTTTGTTTAGAAACCCACCTTTTAGTGGGAGTCTTTGATCTTAGAGCACTTGATGATTCAGTCTTACTTGCTTTAAAAGACTCAACTTTCTTAGCTTGAAGAGCTTCTCTTTTCCTAAACCACTCAATGTCGTTGTGATCAAATGTGGTATGAACATTGCTACCACATGTTTCACAGTTCTTTGTGATATGTTGAGGGTTTCTAGGGTTGATTCCTCTTCTTAGAGAAATAATCCTGTTATGACCATGAGTATCATGATCATAGCTTCAACATATTTCACATATGGGATAGTATACACAATCATCAGATTTAAGATCATTATATCCACAATGTATGCAGGAAGGAAAAGGTATTGCTAGCCTTGAAGGTCTGGATCTTGAGGAAGATTCACCTTGAGCAGTATGATACTGATTTATATTCATGGAAGACATAAATTCAGCATGATCACATGTTCTGTGATTGGTTCTCTTGCACTTTTTACAAAACAAGACTTCATAACAATTCTCAAAGAGATGAGTGTTTTGTCCACACAGTTCACAATTCATTTTGAATTGAGTTTTGTATTTGTTTTGAAGTGCATTGGGAGGAACCTGTTGAGAATTCTTGTTTCTGAAGTAAGATGACTTATTCTTGCTAATTTGTAATTTTAGTTCATTAAGTTCTTTCATTACAATAGCTAAAGGAGGACCATCTTCCATTTTCATATTTTTTAACTTACAAGCAGGAGCTGAATTAGTTTTGGAAGCTGAAGAACTTTTGTTGCCTCTAGCAGGAGCCGAGGAAGGTTCAATTATTATGATACCTTTTAAAGTTTCAGCTTTGAATGTGGATTTTGACTTCAAAATTGATTTGATAGTCTTTGGTCCAGAAACAGGTTCAGCACCAGTCAACTTCTCCAATGGAGGAAGGGGGTGCTACAGACTGAAGATTCATCTGTTAAATCATAATCAGTCGCTGAAGAGTCAGAGACAACAACTGAATGGCCAGCTGTGTTTCTTTGTAACTCATTTTAGGGTACCTTACCAGTATCATGATATGACAGAGTAAAATCTTCAGCTTTAGATAACTTAGGTTTATTACTACCAGTAATAGATACTCCTGAGTTATCTGCTAAAGACTTTACAGACACTGGGTCTTTTGGCCCAGAGCTGGAGGTATCTTTAGTGAGTTGGTCAATTCCCAAGATTTTCTTCTTATGAGTGGGAATTTATTCACTGATACACTGATTAACTTTATTAGAACTGTTTAGCCAAGCTTCTGTAATAGAAGTTAGCTCTTTTAGTTCATTTTTTAAGTTTTGATTCTCTTTGAGAATCTCAGCGTTTACATGTTGCATGGTAAGAAGATCAAGCTTTGCTTGTTTTAATACCAAAAGCTATTCTTTGCATGTATTTAGTTCTTGAACAAGATTTCTTTGTTTTCACATGAGATTGTTTCTTTGTTCTTCAACATAGTTCAGATCAATACACAGATAATCTAGAAAGTATTTTCTATCATCATTATCTTTCATTTCAAGAAGAGTGTGTACCTTTTTCATAGAGATCTTAATTTATTCACCATTTCTGGCACTTTCTTTGCCAACAAAAACTCTTTCTTCATCAGCAAGAGCCATAAGAGCTTTAACTTCAGTTACTTCATTGTCGTCAGATGACACTTCTTCTTCATCCCAATCATACGTTTTAGCAATTAGACCTTGGACGCTTACAAAGGCTATCACCAGATACAGATGGCAGAGTCAGATGAAGAGAAAACGGCTTTCCACACCAACCAAGGGGTGTATTGCTATACCAAAATGCCATTCGGCCTCAAGAACGTTGGCGCCACATACCAACGGCTAGTGGACAAAGCTTTTGACAGCCAAGTTGGTCGGAACATAGAAGTGTACGTCGATGACTTGGTTATTAAGAGTCACACAGAAGCAGAGATGCCAAGAGATATTGATGAAACGTTTCGTACGTTGCGAAAAATCAACATGAAGCTCAACCCCAAAAAATGTACGTTTGGGACAGTGGAAGGAATGTTCTTGGGGTACATGATTAGCCCGGAAGGGATAAAACCGTGCCCAGACAAAACAGAAGCCGTGCTGCAACTCCCGTCCCCACGGACAATCAAAGAGGTCTAGAGCCTCAATGGGAAGTTGGCTAGTCTGAACAGATTCCTCTCCAAGTCAGCAGAAAAGTCCTTGCCGCTGTTTAAAACTTTGAAGAAGTGCATTAAAAAGAGTGACTTCCATTGGACACCAGAAGCGGAGCAAGCCTTCAAGCAACTCAAGCAGCACTTGTCGGAGCTACCCCTGCTGGTAGCACCCAAACCGAAGGAGGAACGGATTGTATACCTGTCCGCCTCCCACGAAGCTATTAGTGCGGTCCTGATGACTGAAAGGGGCACGGTTCAGACGCTAGTCTATTTTGTAAGCCGTGTATTGCAGGGCCCCGAACTAAACTATACCCCAATGGAAAAGCTAGTCCTAGCACTGGTTTTCACAGCCAAGCGGTTATGAAGATATTTCCAAGCGTACTATATCGCAGTTATCACCGACCAACCCATCAAACAAATAATATCACGCCTCGATGTGGCTGGGCGATTACAAAAATGGAGCGTTATGCTGGGAGAACACAATATCACGTACCGGCCAAGGACATCCGTGAAAGGACAGACTCTAGCGGATTTCCTTATCGAGAAGCCAGATGAAGCACCACCAGATACGTTAGTGGTTGAAATCCTACAAGAGTTATGGACATTATTCACGGACGGATCATTATGTGTAGATGGATCAGGCGCTGGCCTAATATTGACAAGCCCGAAGGGAACAGAGTTTACGTACACGCTAAGGTTTCAGTTCACCGCTTCTAACAATGAGGCAAAGTATGAGGCACTAATAGCTGGCCTTCGAATAGCAGTACATATGGGGGTGCGTAATGTACACGTGAGTGTATATTCTAAACTGGTGGCAAACCAAGTCCTAGGGACATACGTCGCCAAAGAAGAGAATATGGTCAAGTACCTTGAGAAGTCCAAAAGCCTGATCAGCTGCTTCACTAACTTTTCCATAAGCCAAGTCCCAAGAAGTAAAAACAAAAAAGCGGATGCCCTGAGCAAAATCGAGTCAACCAGCTTTGTCCACTTATCAAAACAGGTCTTGGTCGAAGTACTTAAAGAGAAATCCATACAAGAGAAGGAAGTGGCGACAGTAGTAGAGGAAGAGGGACCAACATGGATGACCACGATAATGGAATATTTGAAAGATGTGACCCTTCCCGATGATAGAAAGAAGGCAAGCAAACTCCGTATCAAGGTTAGACAGTACGAATTGTTGAAAGGGGTTCTTTATAGGCGATCATTCCTAAAGCCGTAGCTCAGGTGTGTTAGACCACTCCAAGCGGATTATGTGATCTGAGAAATTCATGAGGGTCGTGCAGTATGTACGCGGGACCACGGTTCGTGGTCGCCAAAGCCATGCGATTGGGATATTATTAGCAAACCATGCATCGGGACGCACGAAATATGATACACACATGTAACGATTGTCAAATAAATCGTCCCGTGCCGAGAAACCCCCAACAAAACGCTAACCCCATTCAGGCTCCATGGCATTCTCCAAGTGGGATTTGCATAGCTGGGTCCTTTCCCTGATGGGGACCGAAAGATCAAGTTTTGATAGTTGTTTATGGACCTATTTCACGAAGTGAATAGAGGCGGAAAGCGTTGCGGACAATCCCAGCAATCCGGTGAGAAGTTTGGGTTGGGACAACAAGTATACGCTCGTCTACCAGGGAAATAGTTTGGACAATGGTAAATAGTTTAACGACAACCCGTGTAAGGTGATTGTGTGAAAAGGTGAATATCAATAAACGCTTTGCCTCAG
The DNA here is from genome assembly GCA_026074375.1 of Tanacetum coccineum. NCBI lineage: Eukaryota > Viridiplantae > Streptophyta > Magnoliopsida > Asterales > Asteraceae > Tanacetum > Tanacetum coccineum. Next base: position 5,372 of record BQNB010050864.1, on the reverse strand, counting down.
TGAAACATCGCGTCCAATGGTCTCCGTGGAAAGAGCAAACCGGAAGCTTGGGTGAGGGAATTCAGGCCTGTATCGGCGAGAGAAACAAAAATGGTTATAAGGAACTTCCCCATGTCCTAATGGGCCCACCACACGATGATTAAGTCAAGCCCCTGGGAATACCCTTTTCTCCTTGACTATGGGACGGAAGCCGTCATACCCAGCAAAAATCAGGAATGCCAACATACCGCCCGCGGTAAGTGACGCCGTACACAATTATGAAGTGATTACGGCTAAATTTGGGGGAACTTTTATATGGTAGAACGGTTGTTATTTTATTGTGAACGCGCCAGCAATTGTGAAGCCAGGGGCAAAATTGAAAAATGACAAAGTATTACAACGTTGGGTCCGTAGTGTCTCTTTTAGACCCGAGATTTATTTATCGTAGTAAGAGGCAAGTCATGCTTAATGATGGAGGGAAGCTTGGCCCAAAGTTGAAATGACCTATTGTGGTCACGGAAAGCACTTGGAGACGGAGGTAATGCTAAGGTCTATGGACGAAAACTGTCCTTCGCGGACGTGGAACATCGCAATCTCAAGTAGTGTTGATCTCTGAGCAACGGCATGGATGAGTTTTGCATTATGATTAGGACTCCTAATAAGTAATCCATGTATTTTATTCCATTCTTGATTTCAAAGTTATGAATATAATTTTTGCGGGGTAGCTAACCCCGCGACTCTCTTTATATGAAAAAATTTTCTTAGTGAATTCTTTCTTTCTTTAGTATAATTTACTTGTTATTTTATACATGCATACATTAATGTGATAGATTCTTTGATATCTACAGGTTAAGCACCCTAATAATTGCTTGACGTATAAGCGGGTTGCAAACCCATCTCGGCAATGGATCCTGTATTCTCGCTTATGTATCTAAGACGTTAGCTACATGGGCAACTCTCCCCGGAGCATTTAAGTTTACTTTTGTGCAACACAATATACATTCCTATTAAACTAGTGAAACTAACTACAAATATGGTTACCTAAAGGACATCCGTGGGTCACTCACATCAAAAATATTGTCTAGGCATCAGGAGCACTACTTCCTTTACAATATTGATAGGAGGGCAATGAAATGGATCGCTGGTAGTCTCGGATGTGGTTCCTCTTCTTTGTCAGCCACCTCATTCTATGTGGCGGCATCGCTAGCAAAATCGCTAGCCCCCATGGGGAACAACGTTAGGCGCGGATACTGAATTTACCGTCAGAACTGGTGTGCGTGAGCGAAACCAATCAGTCGGGTGCGGCAGACCACCCTGCACTCATTCTTCTTTTCCGCGGCTTATGTTTGCCGCAATAGCTTCATCCAATAACATCTCTTCTTTGACGGTCCCAAGGATCTTAGGATCGCGTACCTCGGGGTATACGGGGATTTGTGTTGTCTGGAGGAGCTTGGGCGGAGGTCTACGGATCCACTGCGAGGCGGAATCTTTCTCCAGTGGTTTATGATCTCCTTATGTAAAGTTGCCATAATTAGTCCAATCGGGATCCTTCACCCCTTTCAGTTGATCCACTCATCGGGATACTTCAGATCTCTTCTAGTCTTGGAGGGGTTTGACTAACTTCTATGGCTCCAGGTCATATGCCTCAATATCCGCTAAGTCTCGGTCGGCCTTCCCGTGCTCTATACCGTATTTTAGGCCTTCGCTCATACCTTTGGCAAGTCCCGTGTATACCACATTAGCAAATGCATGTGTTATCCCAAAAGCTTAATCCATTTCACAACAATAAGCTATACCAATAAGCAAACAAAGATAGAAAAGAGATAAGGAAAGTAAAAGATTATTAGAGAGAAATAAAGAGGTGGAAGATTACACACACACACACAAACTATGTAAATGGTAACCAACACCCTCTCCATGTGTGGAGAGGGTCCTTTTATACCCTTGAGCCATAAGTGGCATGTGGGCTTTTCTACTTGGGCCGGGCTTGGCTAAACTTGGGCTTTGAGCCCGAAACACGGACAATATTAGATTACAATCCAAGCCCGTTGAACCCGACTAGCCTATTACAATACAAGACCTAGTTTGACTTTATAAGACCGATAACATTCTTATTTGACTTAATATAATTAAGGCTAACAATCTCCCCCAATGTTGAGGTCTCTTTCTTCAAACTCCTCCGTACTACCGATGACATTCTTGTAGGAGTTTGCTTTGCTTTATCATTATCTCCCCTGACGTTGAAGATATGACTTTTGACGTTTATGCTTTGCCTTGTTTTGGTCTTGTCTTGTTTGTATTGGCTTTGTTCATTCATGCTTTGTGATCTTGAGCCTTTATCTTTTGACTTTGAGTTCTTGAGATCGTTATCTTGCATCATCTCCTTGACTTGAATCATCTTGATTTGACTTTCTTGATCAACTTGTGCTCTTGACCAACATGCTCATACTTGTTACATTCTTGTTTGACATATGTGATTATAAGTCTAACAATCTTCCTCAAATAGACTATTCTTTATTTGACTTTGAGGCTCTTTGATAGTGGGGAAGATTAGAATCAACTATCTTGATGTTGAACGATTGACTTTGAAAGCTTGAGTATGAGCATGTGGTTTATGAATCCGACTTCGCTGGAATGAGGCTGCAACACCGTCGTCTTATCCTGAAATAAAACAGTTAGCAATAAAAGATCATTTCATCACTTGTGTGTGTGTGTAATCTTCCATCTCTAGTTTTCTCTCTAATAAATCTTCCAACTTTTCTCTCTTCTCTTTTCTACTATTTTGCTTATTGGTATAGCTTATTGTTGTGAAATGGATTAAGCTTTTAGGATAACATTAATCATTTAATATGTCTATGTGTTGTGTGATTAATTTATGTTCTTGCTTTATCCTTAACATGCTAGGATAAACCCTCCTTTGTTATTGCTTATGATTGCATGAAAGTCAAATTGTAGATCCTATTATTGTTTCTTCTTATTGATGAATGTGCACGTTAGGCTTTAGGAAACCAGCTTTTGTCTGTATCGATGTAGACACGTCAAGGGAAACGCGAGTGCGTTGAAAGGATACCATCGGGTAACAGTCTTCATACTACCTTACCCCCTTATATGGTTGATCCCTCTTAAGATATTTCACATGCATTTAATATACTCTTAGGGGCCTTGTAATAGTCTTCATACTACCTTACTTGTGCGTTGCCTTAACGGAATATTAAATAGATGGCGGGTTCGTGTAATCCGTTCATGACCTAGGAAATACTTACACAAATCATCACAAGTGTGACAATGCAACAAGATGAGGAGAAGCAATTTGATAAGTAATGCATGATTAAGTAAATAAATTTAATTATCATAAAGTTATCACTAGTAGATTAGATATTAGTTTAGTTAATAGTTAAACAAACCAACCTCTCAAACCATAGATTTACTTGCTTTCTATAAAATATAAAACAGAAAAATAATCTTCTCTCAACCCCTAGAATTATGTTGGACCGTGATCAAGCCTTCCCAACCTATTCCTTTAGAGAACGATAACAACCCCCGAGTCTTGCCTATACTACTACTACAACGGTTAGGTACTCTGCCTAGGGAGTTGTAAAACTTCTTGTTGAAGTCCTACAATGACCGCATCACAAACCTGCTTGTTGATACATATCTTGTACCTCTTCTTCTGTTATCCTGGGTGCCCGTTGGTATATATCTTGTAGAAGGCGAGTTCCCCTCACAGGAGTGTCATCAAAAGTATCAAAAGGTACTGTGTCATTGACCGGCATACTGCCCGAGGAATTTGAGGGGCTTTGCTCCGCCCTGCCTGAGCCTTATGTACATGTGGAATTTAAGAGAGAAAGAGAAACATTATTATAATGAGGAGTTAAAGGTGTATGTGGTCCCTCCTCTTGATTCGCTTCACTATCCCTTGGATTTTCAGTGTTACCCATGAATATGGGTTGTACCATTTCATGTGTAGTTTCCTAAGCCCATGACTTTGCTTCATCAAATGAGACATCACGTGCCACCACAATCCTTTTGCTTTTTGGATTATACAACATGTATGCTTTACTCCCTAGTTCCATACCCAAATGAACCATAGGTATGCTCATATCTTCCAGCTTAGTGAGATGGCCTCCCACCTTTTTTACAAACGCCAAACAACCAGATATTTTAAAATATTGTAGGTTTGGTTTTCTTTTCTTCCAGCCTTCGTATGGAGTAATGTCTCTCATCGCCTTCGTGGGAAGTCTATTAAGTAAATAGACCGCATGGCGAACTGCTTCTGTCCACAATGAGTCAGGTAGGTTCATGTTTTTCAGCAACGATCTTGTCATTTCTACTACTGTTCGGTTTCTCTGCTCTACAACACCGTTTTGTTGCGGCGTATACGGTGTCGTGGTTTGCCTTTGAATTCCTTCTCCCTGACAATACTTGACAAATGCTTGAGAGTTAAACTCGTCCCCCTGATTTGTCCTTAGTACCTTCACCTTATGCCTTGTTTCTGTCTCAACTTGAGCTTTGAAGATCTTGAACTTTGCTAATGCTTCATCTTTTGATTTGAGTAAATAAACCCACATATATCTACACCAATCGTCAACAATCAATAAAAAATATCTATTACCTCCTGTTGATTGTAGCGTTATCGGACCGCAGAGATCGGCATGCACGAGTTTCAACAGCTTGGACGCTCTCCACTGAGGTTTATTTGGAAAGCTTTGCCTCATTTGTTTTGCTACAACACACCCGTTGCATAGTTGTTTTGGATGTGCGACACACGGCATTCCGGTCACCATCCTTTTCTTTCCCATCATTTCTAATGTGTAGAAGTTTGCATGTCCCAAGCGGGCATGCCAAGTCCATGCGTCATCAATTAAAGAAGCTGCTAAGCAAGCCAGTTTTGCAACCTTCAATGGCATTGTATGCAACATGTTTGACGATCGTTGCACCTTCAACACAAGCGTCCCTTGCTTGTTATATACTTTTAGATATTCATTATGCAACCAGACATCATAACCCACTTCAGTTAACTGGCCGAGGCTAAGGATATTGTTAGTTAAAGCCGGGATAAAATACACATCCGAGACCATTAACTGGTCACTATTTTTGCATTGGAACAAGAGTGTACCTTTTCCTTTAATTTTAACTGTAGAGCCATCACCGAACCAAACCCGTCCCGTAACGCTTTCGTTCAATTCTGCAAACAAATTTCTTTCCCCGGTCATGTGATTACTAGCCCCGTTATTGAGGTACCACATGTCTCGATTGCCATTGTTTTGATTTTCATGCAGTTTAGGAAACACTATGTCCTCGTTCAACATTACCATTGATGGTACGTGCTCCCCTTTAACACACAACAGTAGAGTTTCTTCTTCCATTTCCCTTATCAAGTGCACTTCCTGTTC
>BQNB010050863.1:35000-41295 GCA_026074375.1 Tanacetum coccineum | reverse complement strand
TCAAAATATTTTTACAACACCTTGGGCAAACGGCCTGTTTTGGACAGCAACATATTTTATCCTAAAACTTAGCTGAAAACCACCACAACTTCCCCAAGGGCCTAGTATAACCTATCTTCATTCACTACTAACTCAACCAACAAAAACCATCTCGAAACTAACCTAATCCCATCCTCTCATTTACCAAACGTCACTTTTATCGCTTAGCCTTTCGCCACAAACTCAAAAGTACGATAAAACGCAAGAAATGAATGAAAGTTTCAAACTTGAAAATAAATTGTACAACTATATTTATTTTGATGTTTTCTTTATTAAAAAAGTGTTCACAAACATGAATGACATTGTTTTTGAGAAGAAAGTTATTGGTAAGTGAACGAATAGTATAGAAAGTTTGTAATAACAAAGATGGTGAAGAAAAGCATGAATCTTTAACTTGAAATGAACATAATATAACCCGAATCAACAAAAGGATGACCTAAATAATCCTTGAAATGAACCTCGATCAATAAACTATCACCAAAACTTGAATCAAGAAGCAAAAACACCACAAGTGTGTGTGTGTGTGTTTGGTGGCGTCGGCCAAACCAAGATAAAGAAGAAAAGAAGAGAGAATTTTGTGTGTGTGTATTTTTAGAGAGAAGAATAAATGAAAGAATGGGAGGTTGGATAAATATAAGGGAATGAATGTGGTCATTCACCTAGATACATCTTATGGTATCCTATGTTAATTTCAAATTAAAGCAAAATAAATATCTAGGATTAGTACTATTTGGGAACATAGTTGAGAAAAGTGGTGGATGGTGTTGGGTTGTGTGGGTTGGGGGGGACGACACTAAGAGAGAGAAGGAAGGGTCATAGTTGTCAATTTTTGAATCTTTATGTAAATGATAAATATCTATATATTTTGGGAAAGTCATGTGTAAGCAAAAATGGTTTTTAATAAAATTAACGTGACACGTAAAATTTAATAATGTGCGGCATCTAGGATAAAAATAAGATAATATTATAAACAAGCTCGTTAAGTCGAAACGTGATAGTCGGCAAAAGACCACGTTTAATCGAAATTCGAAATGCGCCCGGTGATGTTTCTCAGTTATACACGGGACAACTTCCCGGTTTCACGGTAAATTGATCACGAAAAGTAAAAGCTAAAAATCGAGGGTAAAAAGGTAGAAATATTATTTTGAAAAATTACCGTTTGTCACAGCACATTCTAGCATTCATGTGAGAATGGGTCACTACGAGTTTAATATTATTGGAATAAGTATCACAATCACAATTTAAAGATCAAATTTAACACTTATCCATATGCTATAAAATATTTTGCACTATTTATTCTCACATTTAGCCTCTCTGATATAGGTCACTGAGCCGCACATGATATGATTGTTTTTTAGGTCAATGATGGCAAGTGGCAAGTATTTTGTTTTATCATAATCGTTGTGAGTCGTATTTATACTTTTTCACTTTTGATAAATTACATTAGTTATGTGGCGAGTATGCTTACTAGGATTAATATTATGGTGTGCTCTCTGCTGCTTATGGAATTTAAATCGTGGTATGTTCTCTACTTGAGCTAATCTACTTACTTGATTCTCATGTTTTGAGTTTATATGATAATCAATAATTAAGAAGGAACCCACAAATGGGTAGCGTTGGCCTTGCAAGTAACAAAAAGTTTACTTTAGAAGCATACAACCTAGATAATCATGTTATTATCATTCATATTTTAATTGTTATAAGGTGGGCTTTATGTAAAAATGTATTGGAACACAATTGACTGAATCCAGTCACCATGTTACGACCCATGCTAACAAATGATCAATTTCAACTTAACCGTTGGACATGTTCACCTCAATAAATCATAAGTTTTGATACAGTTAACTTTTACTATTATTATCAATGAAGTTCATAGTCAACTAATCAAAGTTTTAGCTTTATTAGCAATCATGTTCATAATCAAATAATTTAACTCGATGTCTCAAATTTTCCAAATAATATTTTGACTAATCTGAATATTATGTTTAATTTAACACTATCTACTGCTTTATTTTTGTAGCTGTTATCAGCTTATAGTAATAGTTAAAAGCACAAGTTTTTCAAATAATGAGATCCCAAACACCCAATAAATGGTTTTTAAAATAGGAACAAACCTGACCTTAATGATACCACATCCAAAAACTTCTTGAAACAGTGCATTTTTGTCTGCTTTAGTTTCATTTTGAAAACATTGCTCCCTTTTGGTAATTTATACTTTTCATTTTTCTAAAAGAATTGAGAATAGCGGATGTAATAGGAACTGGAATGGAAATTTGTAACAATAGACAATTTTCTTGCATTCTTTTCAGCCAGAATGAGTGAGATAACACACATATATATCAAAAGTAGATGTACCAACATAGAAAGTACGGACGAGCCTTGAAGTCATATGTAGTATTTTATTTTTGACCCATTTAGCATATAAAGTTGTAACGTAATGTTACCCCAACTTATCTTATCGGCTCACTGAAAGAAGCGGATATGAAGGAAAGTTTCACTTCTTATTATACCCGTTATGATCAAGTTTATAAGTAAATAAATAAAGCGAAACAACAAGAGCGTGATGATATTAATGTTTACAATAGCCATATATCAAAACATATTCAAGAAAACATACATTACAAAGTTATTCAGAACCTCTAGATTTGGACCATTATATTTGACCTCGAAGTTTGTGGTTCGGCCTTTTACGATCCTACATGTCGAATCTTTTAACAATTTGGAACTTGTGAATCCCATTTTAAAAGATTGTGGTAGCAAACACGCCAATATAATCAAAACGATTAAGAACTTAATTTTGAAACTCTCTAAATGTGATGTAAATAATTAAAAATAATTTTTTTGCTACTCCATACAAGTGAAACTACTATAAATACTAGACATAATTTCATACCGTTACGAAATATATCCGTTATAAACACCCGTTAAGAAACATAGCCGTTATGTAACGAATATATAGCCGTTATAAACACACTTTACGAAAAGATGAATTAAACCTAGCTTATTTAATGTATTTTCAACTTATATGTTAAAAAATAAAATAATAACTGATTTACGGTGTTACAAATTGACATCCTTCTGTATATCACTTAAAAAGCTACATTGACATATAAACTATGCAAAATAAATACACATATGTAAATCAGTTATAACAAAATTTACACGTCAGTATAGGTTAATATTATTGGAATAAGTAACATGGCTAGAAAATTTACATACTAATCTCTTTTTGTGCTCAACGATTGAGACTAAACTAGCAACGTGCAAATGCTTATTAGATTGTCGAGCAACTCTCCCTCTATCAGATTTTGTTATAAACTCTGGTGATTTTGATACGATCTTGCATTACTATTTTATCATTATAATTATTAATTAATTAGTTTATTTAGTTTTCTTTTATTATTATGGATTATTGATTTCGTGTCAGTTGAGAGAGCTTATTCGACCTCTCGAACGTCGATTATTCTATCTTTATTGTTCCTTAATCTCTTAATCGTATTTGGTTCGTATCAATTGGTATCAGAGCCATACGGTTCTAGGGTCTAAAAAAACTATTGTTCACTGCCGAAAAGAACTATTTACGCCGGGTTTTACTATTCTATCACCAGACGTTTTTTCGGGCCGGATTTATTATTCATTAAAAAGGAATAACAGCAAAGAGTTTTGATGAAAGGTTAACTAAGGTTGTAGAGATGGTGAAACGGTTACAATTCAACTTGATGTTGTTCCACTCTAAACGAGAGAAACTTTTTACACATGCCCGTCAAGATTTCTCATTGTTGTCTGAGAAGTTTCAAGGATGGATAAAGGCCGTGGCAAAGGAAGAGATCAATCAAAAAGGACAAGCCCATTTATTGGGGGTGCAACTAAATCAACAGAGTCCTAACATAAAGGTAAAGGCAAGGTTGTTTTGGAATAAGTTTGTGGTTGCATGTGCACGAACAAGAAAACCTATAAAGCTAGGTACCTCCCTTGTAATTCGACATAATAAATGATGTAGTTTCGTCAATATAAATCACATGATGTATCATCCAACCCGATACATCAAGAAGTATGCTCGGATACTAGATCGGTATTGTGCCCATTGGTACTTGAGATGCACTGTGACACGAATGTGTTATCATGCCTTTTACCTATTATGCTTCTTGCTTGATTGATAATGTTATTGCCTCCAAAACTAGCCGGGTCTTATCTAAGACCGACATTCCCGTAGCACTAATCTAACGCTCGAATGTTTATCTGTGTGCACCGACAGATCAAAATGGTACCATGTTTCATCATATGATCTTCAAACATCATCATCAGTTGATGCAAGTAAAATTTTAATTTATAAGAATTGACGATCACATCTATAAAGACGTCTTAAACGAAAAAAACATCTTTAAATCATTCATAAAGATTTATCATTAAATCTATTCTTATAAAACTTGACCATAATTATTGGTTGTTTATAAGACTTGATCTTAACTCAAGTTAGTTTCGAGTCAAATTTATGTTTGGCTCGAGCTCATTAAAGGTGGAGCTTGAGTTGAGCTTCGGCCAAAGTGAGCTTAAGTAGCTCATTAACAACTCTACTCATTTACACTATAAGTTAAGCACTTAAATATGAATTATTTTATACTTAATGTTTTATTTTTGCTCCTTTTTTAATTATATGAGGTTATGATTTTTCTTTTGATAAATACAATAAAGTATCATATCTATTGATACTTCATAATTTCAATTTTCTAAAAGTGAAAATCATCAAATAGTAATTAAATTTGAGATCTGTTTTAGTTTAGTCAATTAAAATTTATTTTGATAAGAAAACCATTTAAAGTTTAAATAGTGTTTAGTTGTTGTGTAATTTTTATATTATACCGACTTAAGAGAAAAGTTCATTTGCATATCAGTTTCTCCTCACATACCAAGGGACAAATCCCCACCATCTATTTGAGTTTGATCTAATGGTGATGATTAATCTAAGATTTAAACTTAATAAACCTAATTTTCTCCAACTATTTAAAGTCTTTTTTTTAATTTCCTCACTTTTACACACAGTTCGTGTGTTTTTCTCCCAAAAACTTCCCTCCAAAAATTAGTTCACTATCATCTGCTTATTCCATCACCTAAAACCAGCAACAAAACCTCCTAATGAGCTAACCACAACCGTGACCCGCCATCACCCACACATACTAATTACTCTGTTAGTATGTAAATTAAGAGGTTAATGATCGATCTTTATTTTGTATTAGATTATGAATCTTATTTGTTTCGTTTGGGTATTCGATGATGAATAATTGAATATCATTACTTTGATACTTTTAGTTTATGTATTAGATTGTGAGTAGCATTAGGTTTTGGTATGATATCATTTTGGGATGGTTGAAGTGATGGAAATTTGATGCATGGAAGGTGTTCGACGAAACGCCTAAGAGAGGGATGCACAAGTTGAGAAGCAATCACATGTTCCCACTTGTCCTGTGATTGTGTTTGTTAATTCTAGAAGTGGTGGGCAGCTCGGTGGTGAGCTTTTAGTTAGCTACAATACGCTATTTAACAAAAATCAGGTTCGCTTTTTTGGCGAAATTGAAGTGAATATGTATGACAATGTGCCTAGTTCTGATTTGAGACGATTTTGAATGGTTAGTATGTTTAGGTATTTGTTTTGAGTGAAAAGGCTCCTGATAAGGTGTTGCATCACCTATCGTGATATTAAAAAAGCTAAAGCGTGATGCTCTATACATTGCATCCCTTATATTTTTTACTCGCCTAGTTTTATATCGATGCTGTAAAAGAGTACAATTTAAAGATATATGTAGAGACGTCTGTTATGATAGAAAATGATTTGTGTATATGGATGTAGGTAATTTGTGATGCTTACCCTCAGCTAATACGTATATTCTTATTTCTAGCTAATGCGTATAATTGTGTCGATATTACAGGTATTTTTGCAGACCGTGACTCTAGTCTTAACCCAATTGATGTCCCTAGATCTTGGTTATGGATCTTACCAAGAAGAACAGTATACTTTAGAACTTCCGTATCAACAATATTTAGAGGTAAATGAAGTAGCTACGACATAAATTATATCATATACCAATACTTGTACTTTATACTCACCGTTTATTATGTGACATATTAATTCTGAATTGGTGTTGCTTTCTACTATTATTTAAACTTAATACAAGCATCGTAAACTAAATCCAAAGTAAGATTCTGATGAATATGCGATGTCTTAAATTAGATTGTGTGGTCATTACATTCTTTGCGGTGA
>BQNB010050863.1:0-32500 GCA_026074375.1 Tanacetum coccineum | reverse complement strand
GCTTTAACCAGTAATTCAGAGCTTACATGGTTTTTTACAAGTGATTATAATTATGATTTTGAACACATTGCTAAGAACAAAGCTCGATGTAAGAAAACTGGTTACAATGTAAGTACCTATCAGTCTTTAGCTTTTTCAAATTCTGATAAAACCTGTAAAACCCCAACAGTTTATCTACCTGGCCTTTATAATGTGATGAAACATGGCCTTATGATTCTTTTATTGTTAATGGAGCATTAGTTATGGAATTTCAGGTAGAATCTGTCCCTTTACTGGAAAGAAGTCAAACAGGACAAATCTAGCTTTTCACTCAAACCATAAGACAAAGAAGGTGCAGTTTGTGAACCTGCAATACAATAGAATATGGTGGGGAGCTGGATAAGGCTTTGTGAAGTTGCGTTTGTCAACAAAGGCATTAAAGACCATAACAAAAATGGGATAGATGTTGTTGCCAAGAAAGCCGGAATTGATCTTAGCAAGACGTAGTTTGGTTTTCTTGTTATATGTTGTTTTGTCCGGTGTTAAAATTATTACTCAAACTTATATTTTTCAATAAAATTATGAACCCTTACTCTTCCCATTTACTTGTTTTGATGTTGCATTTCGATTGAAATTTTCCTCATATGCTTGGATAAACAAATCCCTTTATTTATGTTACTTGTAGTTGCTTATGTATAAAACATTGGTTAATTTTTTTTAGCTGTTCAAAAAAAACATTGGTTAATTTTGTATTTTTTAAAGTTGCAGTAACATTTTACAAGATTCTTCTCTTAGATTTGTGATGGATGTGCTAACTATTTATAAAATATCACATGTGATATTTCAAAGATAGTAAACATGCATTGATACCGGTCTAACTTCTTTGAATTATCAAATGTGACATAACTTAAGGAAAAAATTATGGAACCATATATACGAGTTATAAGTTTAGTTTCTTTCTAATATCAAATTGTAATAAACTACATATAAAATAACTTTTTAACTTATGTATAATATCTCATGTGATGCAGATATAAATGATAAAACTCAAACACATCAGCCAGAAAAGTTATTTTTCATGAGATGAATAACGATGGAATAAAGATGATGATGACGGAGTTGGCAAACTAGTTTGCAACTGAATATCCGGACGAGTAAGAGATGAAGCAATTTGTGGAAGAACGAAAGAAGAGAAGGATTATGGAAGTAACTAAAAAAGTGCATGTTAACTGTTGTACACAATGATGCAGACTTAGATGCTTTTAAGTTATTTGAATATGTATAACCATACCTGAATGATGTCTACTTTTGTTCATTTTATTACTTTTATCACATTTGATATTACTCATGTGTAGAATACAAGATTAGAGTTACATTCATTGATTTATCATCTATAATATTACCCATTTGTATAATACCATAATTAGTGTCACGTTATATTGCTTTATCACATGTTATATCACAAGAGATAAATAAGTGTCACTCACAAATATCAAAATAAATAAAAAAGAAGCGAACTATGAAAATAGAAACTTGACATATTCTCAAAATCAAACAAACAAGTGAATAAAGCAAGCAACATCCAAGTAACAAACCGATTAACACATGGGCTATCACTTTAGTTTATTATCGCAACTGGTAATACACTATGAACGTTTTTTTATTGTTGACATTGATTACATGTTAAGAATTTCAAAAATAACCATAATTTGTGTCACATTATAATGCTTTATTACTTGTGATATTAATGATATTTGAATACCATAACTAATGTCACATTGTATTGCTTTATCACATAAGATTTTATTATTATCTATTTATCACTAGTGATATTACAATGTCAAGGGTAATAAGTGTTAAGTCACGGATGAATCTTAGTTAATAAAGGTTATATTTATCACCTGTGATATTACAATCTCAGGGGTAATCAATGTTAAGCCACAGATGAATCCTAGTTAGTAAAGGTTTTAAAGGCGGATTTGACAAGTCTGAAGGCTAATGTTGTTTTTAAATAGTCTTAGAATATCACATGTGGTAAAGAAAGTTTATGTATATATCACTTGTAATATTATACCTGGTTAGGGGTTTAGGGTTTTTGGTATAGGGTTTAGTGGTTAAGGGTTTAGGGTTTTTGGTATAGATTTTAAAGTTTATGTTTATATCACTTGTGATATTATACCTAGTGGTTAGGTATTTAGGGTTTTTGGTATAGGGTTTAGTGTTTAGGGGTTTAGGGTTTTTGGTATAGATTTTAAAGTTTATGTATATATCACTTGTGATATTATACCTAGTGGTTAGGGATTTAGGGTTTAATGGTTAAGGGTTTAAGGTTTTTGCTATATATTTTAAAGTTTATGTATATATCACTTGTGATATTATACTTAGTGGTTAGGGGTTTAGAGTTTTTGGTATAGATTTTAAAATTTTATGTATATATCACTTGTGATATTATATCTAATGGTTAGGGGTTTAGGGTTTTTTTATAGAGTTTAGTGGTTAGGTGTTAAAGGTTTTTGGTATAGGTTTTAGCGGTTAGTGGTTTAGGGTTTTGGTATAGGGTTAGTGGTTACGTGTTTATAGTTTTTGTTATAGGGTTTAGTGATCAGGGGTTTAGGGTTTTGGTAAAGGTTTTAAAGTTTATGTATACATCATCTGTGATATTATACCTAGTGGTTAGAGGTTTAGGGTTTTCGGTATGAGGTTTAGTGGTTAGGGATTTAAGGTTTTTGGTATAGGGTTTAATAGTTAGGGGTTTATGGTTTTTGGTATATATTTTAAAGTTTATGTATATATCACTTGTGATATTATACCTAATGGTTATAGGTTTAGGGTTTTTGGTATATGGTTTAGTGGTTAGGGGTTTAGGGTTCTTGGTAAAGATTTTAAAGTTTATGTATATATCACTTGTGATATTATACCTAGTGGTTAGGAGTTTAAGGTTTTTGGTATCGGGTTTAGTGGTTAAGGGTTTAGGGTTTTTGGTATAAAATTTAAAATTTATGTATATATTGTAAGAATGGTGAAACTTTGTGTGTCCTCTTTCATTAATCATATATTACAATTTATATGGGTACAATGATAAATGGATAGACACTAATCAATAGATAAATGGATAGACACAAATCAATGACTAGATGATTACTAATTGATTGACTAATCAATATGACAACTAATTATTGATTGGATAATGTTAATCTACGATGCTAACACTCCTCCGCAGTTTGAACGGAAGGCTTCTCGACGGACAAACTGGAACATAAGTTGAAAGCCTCTTCTTCTATCATCTTCTTCGTTGTTTGTTTGAGTTGAAAGCTCTTCTTCTTCTATCATCTTATTCATGCAGACTCAAGGTATATCTATCTGTCGAAGATGGCAGACTCAACCTGTATCTATCTGCCAAAAACCTCAACCAAGACACTGTTAGACAATGAAAACCCCGTAGCCATTATTTATAATGGTGAAAACCCTAATACCCTAAACCCACAAACCGGGCTTGGGCCTTATTTACCTCCTAATATTCCCTCGCAGTCCGAGCGGCGAAATCGCAAAAGCTCGGACTGAAGAAGAAAATTAAGAAAACAAAATAAAACAATAAACCAAAATAAAACGGGATAACCCAAAGTATCCCCTATTCTAATTTTTGTTTACGGATAACCAAAGTATCCGAAGGATAAACCAAAGTATCCCAAACAGTCGTCTCGAGAATAAGAACCCTAGATTCGACACCAACAAAAGTCGTCTCGGGAATAAGAACCCTAGATTCGACACCAACAAAAGTCGTCTCGGGAATTAATACCCTGGATTCGACATAAAAAAAATTTTGAATAATAGAAAGCATAAAACATTTAAAATAAAAATAACCTTCCCAAGACATCTCGAACCATCTGCACTTGAAGTATTATAACAATAACCACCAACCATCTCTCCGATCAATACTCTCTGCCATCGCCTTCTCATGATAGTTTTTTTTTCAGCCCTCGAGACAGAGGTACCTGAACGGCGCAGGATTAAGCAGAGCAACATTAAAAGGCTACAACGAACGGCTACTAGAAAGCATCCGGAAAGATCGAACGATTTATAATGATGTAACGGATCCACACCTACTGTGTCTTTAATCAATGATACTCTTTGGTAACAGGAGATAGATTTGTTTAGTAATAGGAATTGGAAGAGAGATGGAAGGGTATGGATAGGTAGCCGGAGATCCGATCGGAAAAGGGGTAACAATTTTTTTTTTGATTACACATATGAAAACTAAAGAGAAGGATAGATTTGATGAGGTGATCAGTGGCGGTTTGATGACCTAGTAGGTCTCAAGATCATACCCTCTGATACCATGTAAGAATGGTGAAACTGTGTGTGTCCTCTTTCATTAATCATAGATTACGATTTATAGGGGTACAATGATAAATGGATAGACACTAATCAATAGATAAATGGATAGACACAAATCAATGACTAGATGATTACTAATTGATTGACTAATCAATATGACAACTAATTATTGATTGAATAATATTAATCTGCGATGCTAACATATATCACTTGTGATATTATGCCTAGTGGTTAGGGGTTTGAGGTTTTTGGTATAGATTTTAAAATTTATGATGTCTAATTTTTGTTATTTTATTACTTTATCACATGTGATATTATTCATATGTAGAATACTATAATTAATTTCATATTTTATTACTTTATCACGTGAGATATTACTCTAAAATGACAAATTTCACTATCTATTACTTTATCACATGAGATATTACTCTAAAGTAACTAAGACAGACAATTTAAATACTTTTCATCTTTGATACAGTGTTATGTCACAAGTGATAAATTAATGTAACTTACAAATACCAAAATGAATAAAAATGAAGCAAACTATAAAAATAAAAACTCTACGTATTCTTAAAATCAAACAAGTATTGCATTAATTTAGCATTGCTTTTGAGCAAAATAAAAATTTGCTTAAAGAGGATTAACACTTTTATTCCTACTAACGGTATAATATCACAAGTGATAAATAACATCGATTACACCAAACTCTTCGTAGTTACACTTCATCACCTGTGATATTACTCATATGTGGAACCCCAGAATTAATGTTACATTATATTGCTTTATCACATGAAATATTACTCTTAAGTGACTAAGAACGTCATTTTAAATATTCTTCATCTTCCTTACAATGTCATATTACAAGAGATAGATAAGTGTCACTAATAAATACCAAAATGAATAAAAAGGAAGCAACTATGAAACTAAAAACTTAACTTGACTTATCCTCAAATCAAACAAGTATTGCATTAATTTAGCATTGATTTTAAGCAAACTAAAAAAATCCACCTAAAAAGGTTTAACCCTTTTATTCATAATAAGAGTATAATATCACAAGTGATAGATAACATTTATTACTCCCTCCGTCCCATTTTTATTGTCCATGTTTCCTTTTTGGGATGTCCCAATTTATTTGTCCACTACGACAGTAAAACATTTGTTGTGCCTGAAAAATATAAAAATATTAGAAAACACATATGTGATAATATATAAAAAAATATATACACCAATGAAATATCACAGGTAATATTAAAGGTTTAAGTTTATGAATTATCACAAGTGATATTAGACATCAACTATGTTTATAAAATATATCAAGTGATATTAGACATATCATATAACGAGGGTAACAACGGTTGCGCGTTGCGACGAAGCATTTTTAAGTGTTAAACTTTTTACCACATATGTTAGGAATGGTTGCTATTCATCAACAATTATCTATGTTAATTCAAATGCTTTATACACATAAGAAAGGTTAACTCGGAAAACCTTAACAATCAAGGTCCTTATGTCTAACACACGTTAACTTTTAACGTTAAGGCCTCTCATGTGCATAAAAATATTTCACAATAAAAACATGAAAATTAGAACCTATATTCATTTGGAAGGATGGACGACTAGTTACATCAAATAATAAAATGAATGTGAACAATATGTACATCAGAAGTCATGCTTTGGTATTCATGAACATAAGAGAATGCATGTATATTGCAACAAAATTGAGATTTATAAAAGAATATGAACACTTCAATTGCAACGTAATCTTCTAGGAAACACAATCGATGCCTAACAGCTCCTTTGAGGTTTAAAATCATACACATACCCAGTACAACTTCTGCAGATCGTAATTGAAGTGTATCATACAAGTGAATCAAAGAAGTTGCCAGTAATCTTATGTAGAGCCTTCAACATCATCAGGTACATCGATGGTATCAGTATCCTGAGCCCTGCTGTTGCTGATTGATATTGATAGATTAGGGGTCTGGGTTACTAAGAATGGTGGGGCACCATTTGATTATGCTGCTAACTCCGATGCCTGCAAACACAAATCATCGAAATCATCTGGATCATAAACGTGGTTATGCATATTGCATACTTCACTGTGTCATTGACAGTTAGAAAATCATCAAAATTAAAACACATGTACCTTTGTCTTGGCAATAAAATTCAATAGCAAATGACAGGTCGATGGATTCAAGAGGAATTTGCGGTATAACACTGGCTAGGTATGGTATTTAATAGTTAGAAGCAATATGTGATAATGATATACTTATAATCATATAGTTTAAGTCAATCAAGTACATACTTGCAGTGATATGATGAAGTATCCGCCTCCAAATCATCCTTGCTGAAGTTAACTGCCTGAAGCTACAACATAGAAACAGAAATGTGACAAAATAGACCTAAATTATAGATATTCATACTCCATATCTAATAATAAACAACAGTTTAATGTGCAATTACTGCTAACCTATAAATCGCCCCCACATCAGAATTAAACAAACAAGATGGAAATGTCTAAGATATTATTAGATCAAAACTACAAAAACTAGGAACCTTAAAAAACTGATCGATGGTATATAAGACTCCCACCAAGAGGGTCTACGATGTGACTTGTAAAATAACTAGCTGTTTAACTACCGCTTAGTAATTTGGAATATTATAGTACAACAAATCACACACAACCTCATTGGTTCGGTATCTTCCATTTCCATTTGAAATGTTTCTGCGGCAACTGAATAACCACATTACCGAGATAAAAAAAACAAATTATTGTCAACAATGAGATATTACATCCAAATAAGCCAAAAATAACAATTTAGTGTACGCATTCCTCGTTTTTATATTACAAAATGGTAATTCCAACAAAATATGTTTTACTACAGCATAAAGGTAATTCCAAGATGATGTATCTCTTTAACCAAACATGAAATCCTAACATTAACTGTGCAACTCAGAAGCATTATATTCTCAACAAAATCAAATAAACAAGACTTTTGGCAAGTTAAATAACATGACACTACAATATCTATGCAAGAAAAATAAAATACTTTGACATAGCACACACTACATTTCATATCATACATATTAACTAATAAGATGGTTTTAAAAAAGTGGTCATTACAATAACCATAAGCGAATGCACAATTGCGGCAATGCCAACTTAAAATCACAACAAAATAGTACAATTACCAATACATAATTTTCGATCCCAAAGAAAGCAAAAACAAGTTACAGTTCTAATTCCATCCAACTTACTGAGTTGTGGTCTAATAAATCAACTGAAATACGATACAAGTGTTATCAGTTAAGTCTCAAAAAAATCAAGTTAGAACTCACGCTACCTAAGGAAAGTCACATGCAATTTACACTACCTACGGCTACCCCAAATAATGACATATAAATGCAAACTACTAGGCCGAAGCCACGAGCGAATCACAAGCAAATTACGCTCCCTATGTGGCTATGCCAAATAATCACATCAAAAGTAACATCTAGGTCAAAGTATACCTCACAATAAACACAGTAAAAAAAGTCAAAATGTCAAAATGTCAAAATGTCAAAATGAACCTTCTCTTGATCATCAACACCGTTATCAGCATCACTGGAACCACCACCACCACCGGTACTCCTTCCTTTTCCCCAAAACAGTCCATCTCTGTCTATAACAATTCTCCTTTCAATCTTCAACTCTCTTAACAGCATATTCAATATCACAAAAATACTTAAATAACAACAAACTAATGGATGTGTATAAGCGTATCATCATCGGCGTTATGAATCGATTCGTTTTGAACCGTTTTTTTCAGGATCGGTTGATTTACTAGTTTCTTGTTGCATTTTTGTGTTAATTTCGTGATTTTCATGGTTAATTTGTGCAGATTTTTGTATCTTTTGGTTAGGGTTTGATGTGTAGAGAGAGAATGTGTGTGATGTGTGTGTTTTTTTTGACTGAAAATTGGGGGTAGTTGGGGTGTTTACATATTTACATTTTTAGTCCCTGTGATATGTTTCAAAATTTGGCAATAATGGTCCCTCCGTGTTTTTTATCATTTGATCAAATTCTATGTAATCAACGACTCAGATCTGTCCCTCAGTGTGTAAGGAGAAACTAGTATGCAAAATAACTCAACTCGGATTATGCAGTGTGTTAAGAAAATTTAATAACTTCAATGTTATAAAGATGTTTCTAGCTTGTTCGGTAATACTATTAGTTAATGTGAATATTATATTACAATATGTGCAACTTATTAAAAAGAAATTTATATATATATTTTATTGTATATTATTCTATTCAGCGTTACGGATACCGACAAAAACGTGTGTCGTTTGTATTGGGCTTCTTTTAGCCCGTCTGTCCAGCCCATTAAATATACAATTGATCCCACTTCAATTGCTTTCCCTCACAAGAATGACGAATCTAATTTTTAATTGACATAAAAAATTTATTTCTCAAAGTTAGTTGGTACCGTGTATTCTTTCTTGATTAATGGTATATTCTTTCGTATCTTTAAGTAGAAAACAAAAATTTGTAAGGATGTGGTTTTATAAAAAATTGTATGCATA
The DNA here is from genome assembly GCA_026074375.1 of Tanacetum coccineum. Taxonomy (NCBI): domain Eukaryota; kingdom Viridiplantae; phylum Streptophyta; class Magnoliopsida; order Asterales; family Asteraceae; genus Tanacetum; species Tanacetum coccineum. Next base: position 23,620 of record BQNB010050863.1, on the reverse strand, counting down.
TTTACAAGATTTGGTGAAGGAACTTAATCATCATACCGTGACACCGACCAACTCAAGTCACTGTCACCTCAACGCCACATCAACAACTCACGCAACTCATTCACACATCAAAATACCCCATCCTTAATGGCTTGAGCCAGTTTTTACTTTTTGAGACCACCATTTAATATATACTAAATGGCGTTCAAGAACGACGCACACCATGTCCTTTTATTATGGGCTCACGTTTGGCTAATTTTGGTCATTTAAAAAATAGAATACAAAATACTATTGTCTTCCTCTATTACTCTATATCTCATAGAGCAAAAATTTGACCACTGTTCATCTACAGTGGTCAAGTGTTTGACTTGGGCCTTGGGCTCATTTTTGATATCCGCACATCCAAATGCTCCCAATGCTCAGCTAGCAAAATAATAACCTGAGAAAATACATGCAAAACGTCAACAATAATGTTGGTGAATTCATAGGTTTAAGTAAAAGTAGTATTGAAATAATTTAAGAAATATTTCAGTTAGAAAAGAAATGTTACAACATTTAAAAGTATTAGTTCCGAAATTTTAGTAGTGATTCAATAAATCAAGTAATGTTCAGTAGTGGACCACAAGACTAAAGTAATATAGACAAGAGAAACAAATTCACCAAGTCTAAAAGAAATATATATTATTGCACTAAGCTCATGTATAACACCCTGTGTTTTTAGGTCATTTTACGACGTTATTTATTTCACTATTTATTTTTAGTCTCGTACGCGTTTGTTTTTAATTTTGATCGTTAAGTTAATCGTGTAAGCTAAAAATTATCATTCAACGCAAACGGGCATCAAACAAATTAAAAGTTTACGTAAAGCAAGTGTTAGATAATTATTTGGAGGATAATTATTAAACTTTGACCATTTTATTTTTATTGGTTACGTAAAGTGTTTGCGTTTCACGATAAAATACATTTAGGCATTCACGGAACCACAAAAACTTATCTACGCTTCAACAAATACCCATTTTTATACCCAATACTTAAAGTTTTATAAAACTTCACCTATGTTTACCATTGTAGCCGAATTATATATAAAGGAACCAAACCAAAACATACACTTTACAAGTATACTCTTTATATTTACTCTAAAATTCCAAAAACTCCAAGTATAGCTAAAATATCAACATAAAATATCAAAGACTATCTTAGCCTTCCCTCCCCTCTAAAATTAGGAACCAATGTGCACCCTAGGGAACCAAGAGCACACAAAATCCTTACCAAAGTCTTGTACAACCTAGGGCTTATTATGACTAAAACATGACTAGTGTATTTGACCATCTTTTCTCCTTAATTCCCTCCCCATTGTTTCCACTAGTCTTGACTACTCCCTAATAGTGTTGTTGACTAGCCTTTGTAGTATAAATACATGCATAACTTGTAGGAAACACACAACTCATTCCCTTAAGCAAAAACCAACACAACTCTCTTGCTCTCTCCTCTCTTAGCCCACGGCTAAACTCAAACACACCTAAATAATCCATACAATTTTATTTACCAAGTATTCAAGTGTTCTAACATCATATCTAAGGTATTCTAAGGTGTATTGAAGGCTTGGTTTATGTTTAAAAGGGTTAATCATGGAAGATTCAAGATTAGGGTTTCCTTAGAAATTAGGGTTTTCTAGTCTTGGAAGCTTGGGTTTTGATTCTAAACTAGGGTTTAGATCTTGTTTCTCTTCATCATACTTCATCCTAAGGTCATCTAAAAACCCTACACTCTTTACATTTGTAATTTTATGTGTATATGATGTTTATTTAGTAAATCACCATCTAGGAAATATATTAATATGTAAAATGGATTTTTACTCTTAATCATGGTTTGAAATACTTTGTCATATGTTATATTGATGTTAAGAACATGTTGGAATGGAAGTATAAACATTGTATAAGTGTGGATTAATTTATAAAAGTATATATACATTAATGGTTTAAAAGTTTACTTATTAAAGTTTGAAAATGAACAAATGAAGAGACTTGATCTTCTTGGACAAATAATAGACTAAAAAACCTAAATTATATGAGACTTGTGATATAAAGTGTTGTAGGGGACTTGTAGCAAATTAACTAAGCTAAAAACTTATAAAAACAAGTTTTATACACATTTTAACAAAATGATCCAAACATTATGTTTTAATTACGAAAATAAAGTATTTATTTTATATTTTTATAGAATACTACATGTTACAAGGATCGTAGGCATATAAAGAACTCGAAAAACCGAGCTATAACGAAAAAGTTATGCTATTTGCAAGTTTATATAATTAAATATATAAAAAATGATTTTATAAAATTAAGTTACTGTTCATACCAGTACATTTTTGGGAAATATCATACTTAGATAGAACTTTTAATTACGAAGACATGCTCGAAAGAATCACAAAAATCGGAGTTAAAACGAATAAGATATCACTTTTACGAGATTACGATAATTAAATTTATAAAAATAATTTTATAAAGAGCATGAACAGTAAAAATCACTGTTCAACAGAGAGCTAAATATATTAAAATATAATATTTTGATACATCTTCTTAATACGAAACCGTGGACATAAAAAACGTACAAAACGGACCTAAAACGAGGAAGATACGCACTATTTTATACTTGTGCACTATTTCCTGACATGAATAGTGTTGGTTCATTTTTAATAAAAAAAATTGCAAAACATTTTAGAATCACTTAAATAATATTTGTACATGTTTTAAACTTTATAAATATTATTTTACAAAGGCGATTGAACTATTTATACGATTATACAAGTACAAATACATGGTTATTATTTATCAAATGCGATTTAAATTTTATTCCACAAATACAATTAGATGGTGGTGTAGCTATATAGAATTATATACAGTATTAGTTATTCAAGGTACTTAGTTCTCATACGACCTAAAATTAATCAGGTTGCATTCAGACGTTTACGTGACGCATTTTCATTCTGTGATTTACATTGTTGATTCATTCACTAAAGGTGAGTTTATAGCCCCTCTTTCACTTGTTTTACAATTACTTTACAAATATCGGGGGAGAATCCATGCTTGTTACAACTTGCTTACATATTCATGTACAATCACTTTTGCATACTCTTATACATACTTGATTTCGTAACTTGGTTACATACTCATTACAAACTCGTTACAACTTTGTTATACACTCATTTGCATATCTCACGGTGAGATACAATACTTGTTTCTACTTATGGACGCAACAACTATACTTTACTTTTATGATTACGGATTAGCTTAAGTTGCATGAATTGTAAATTACTCGGAGGGTAAGCACGAATGTTATAAAATAGATCTATTCGGGATTGACAATTCCCGTTCGGGTGATTAGTTGTCACTGGACAAACGAACGTTATACCATGTCGGAGCACGACTGGATTGGTGTCTATAGGGCCAACAACTACATACTCATGAACTCTTATTGTGCATTGAATAAAGTGGCATACATATAAGTCTACGTCGCGGTTCATGAACTTAGGGGTGCAAACGTAATCACACATGGTGACTATTGTATTAAATACAATGGTCATGCATACTTTACAAACGCTTTGTTCCAACTATACTTAACTTTTGTGACTATCGTATGGGATACAATAGTCATACACATCTTTGACTTCAATATTCATGCATACATTTTTGGTGACTATTATAACGATTGAAATGGACATATACTTTTTACAAATATTTGATCCAACATTTACATTTACAAAAATCTATGAACTCGCCAACTTTATGTTGACACTTTTAAACATGTTTTTCTCAGGTGAACAAGCTACTTGACATACTTGATGTGCATTGTAGTCTAAATAATACAAGATTTATTTTCAAATGACACATTTAGAGGTCGTTCTCTCATGTCTTGTGCAATGGTATTATGAAGTAACGCTCCCGGATACTATTCCGTTGCGACCCAATTTGGGGGTGTTACATCATGACCACAAAACCTTAACAAGTTTGTGCCCCAAATAATATAGGATGCTTGCCCACAACCTAACTGTCCTCCCAATGTTAAATACACCATGGTCAACTTGTTACCAGAAATCTAAGGTGGGGATTGTCAATCCCGATAGATCTATCCATAACATTCGCGCTTACTACATTAGTAATTAACGGTTTATGATAAGTAGGGACTTAAATGGCAATAAGGTAACTTATGCAATAATATTCAGGCATTAATCTGGATAGCATACAATTTAAAAGAACTTGTGTCCAAGGTAAAACAAATAATGTGTTCAAAACTTACAATTTTCGTATATAGGAATTCAATGATCTCAAATGATGTAGTAAACAAATCAAGCTTTAGTAAGTTCATAAGTAAACAACCATGTATTAAAATTCATGTAGTAAGTAAGTAAAAGCTTTAGTAAAAATTGTCATGTAACGGTTATGTAGTAGAAATCAATGAGTTTACTTGGTAAAACGAGCATGTATTCTCACCTCGAAAACAATTTGTGAAAATCATTAAAAGAGAAAAGGTATGGCTATGAACTCACCGAGAAGCAATGAAGATCAGAAGTAAGATGAGTCTTTGGACGAGTGGTATGTGCTTAATTACACATACCTTTCGCCTATAAAAACGTGCCCAAAATGACCAAAAATACATTGTATTTTTGTGTCTTGCATTTATATTGTGCAGGTAACGGATATCTAAGAAAAGGACAAAAACAAAGCCAACACGAGAAAACCGAGCATGGGAATGGAAAAGCGTGAAGCGAAAGTCAAAGTCAAAGTCAACCAAAAAGTCAACCGAAAAGTCAAAAGTCAAAGACGAAGCCGATATCGAAGAAATACTTAATGGGCCAACCCGCATCCATCTAATGCGCCGGGTCAGCCCATTAAACTCATTCGAAGACCAACTTATAAGTTAAAAAAGGGCCATTTCCTTTTTAACTTAAAACAGGCCCAATCATAAATCTGGCCCAACTCCTTAACAAACCCATAACAGTCCTAAACATAAGACTGTTAAGTCTTTTACGCCAGGGGTCCTTTAACCCTTACATCGTTAGTCCTCAAGGACTAACATTGTTAGTCTAAAAGGACTAACGATGCAGCAACCTCACAAATTCAGAGCTAAACCTCGTTAACTTGTAAACCCAAAACAAAGTTCCCGCCCTTTTTACTGTTCACACGTCTTCTACCCCTTGACTTATACACCCACAGACAAAACATCATTTTCCCTCAACCCCACATCAAACCCCACTTCACATGGACCAAATGTTACCTTGGCAATCCCCTTAAACATAATTCGTCAATGGAAGAAGACAAAGAACCAATGGCTCAGATTGGTTGGCTTGGTGAACAAGAAATTTTGATAGCTAAGATGAGTTTTTGACTTACCTCACACAAGAAACACAACCCTTGAGCTCACTCACAGAAGTAGCACAAGTGAAGAACCCAAGACTTTGATTTTTCTTCTATAAATAGGGCCTTTTTGTAAGCCTTTAGGGCATCTAGTTTTACAGCTTATTTAGTTTACTTTTTAGCTTATTGTAATTTTAATTCAAGCCTTGTAACTGTTTTTTTTAATTAATGAAAAAGTTAGGGTTTTATGTTTAAATGATGTGTTTTTTTTAATCATGTTCCATTGTTTTAAAAGTAACTCATAATCTCTTATAAGCTATTAATTACTTATTTAAGCTGTTTCACTTAAGCACTTTAAACTTTTCCATACTTTAAAGTGTTTAAGTCCCTTTTTACTAACAAAATTCACTCAAAAGCTTGAAAGATAAGCCGGATTTGGAAGGGCTTATAAGGTTATACTAGCTTGTTTGTAGAACATCTTATTGTAAGCTTATTTGCCTTGTTTTGAGCAATGGCATTTGTAAGTTTTCCATTTTCAAGTTTTAGTTTATAAACTGTTAGCTTATTTTACTACTTATCTCTGCTTATTATCTGCTTATTCTCTGCTTATTCTTGCTTATTCATGGCATTTAGTGCTTAACTTGCTTATTTTATAGTCTTTGTTTCATTTGTTCAAGTATTTCATAATCTGCCATATTTTAGCTTAAAATACTGCTTATTTCATTAGCTTATCTAAAATGCTTATTGTCTATTTAAATTTGCTTATTAAACTTAGTTCATCATCTGTTTTCAAAAATAAAGGTTTAAACTGTGTTTTATAAGCTTAAAATGGATTTTTACTTTCTTAAGGGGTGTTTGGCACTAGCAGTATTAACAAGAGTTAATAATGCTTGGTGACTTTTGACCTTTAAGTCAAATTTGGAAAGCTTAAATTAATCCCACAAGTCAGCTTAGATAAGTTTTCAAAGTTTAAAACTTATTTTTAAGGTTTTTAGTAATTATGGTTTGAATATGTGAGGTTTGAGCTTTATAGCTTGGCTTATTGGCTTAGGTTTTGATTAGGTGCTTATAATTTGTGTTTTCATGCTTGTGTATGTCTAAGAATGCAGTAGGATTAAAGTAGTTTAAGTATGCAATTGTGGTTTGAGTTTTTGTCAAAATCTGTTAAGTTTCATTGTTTTTTTAAGTCATTTTTCAATTCCAAATTTAGATAAGCTAAAGTTAGTTTTAGTTTCTAAAATTGATAGCACAAGTAGATCTTAGGGTAAATTTGATCTGTTTTAGCTTAATTTGTAGTTTAGGGCTTATTAGATAAGCTGAATTTAGGCCTGCACTTTAGTCCTTAAAAACTAAAAAAAACCAAAAAGATAGGATTTTAGTGTAAACAGCTTTTTCATAAGCCTTTTTCATGGCTGATTCTTGTAGCTTATAGGCTAAGATTGAGCTGCATATAAGTCACTAAGCCATAAGGATCCTTTTTCTAGCTTAAAAATAAGCTAGAAAAGTATCCCTAGGGCTGTTTGGTTAGTAGGTTTTGGCCTAACTGCTTATTTGCTTATTTGAGCTTTTCAAAAGATATTCTATCAAACTCACACTTTATATTATAACTTGAATCGTACTAGGTTACAAGCTATGATTGCTAATTGATCTCTATTAATCTATATCTATTAGCTATGCCTAGGGTTCCTTTTATACACCTAGGAAACCCTAATGGGCGTACAAAACACGGAGGAGATAATGCATATCTATTCCTAATTTAACACGTGCTTATCTCCTATCAGCTCTTAAATATTATATCGCTAGCAGCACTAACTTAATAATAAACGCACTAACTTTACTAGCAGTACTAACAATGTACTGCCGGGTACTAACTATACTCTAACAGTACTAAAAACTTAGTCTAATTTCTTTTTAATCTTTCTCAGCAGCACTAAATCTTCACTAGCAGCACCAATGTTGAACCAGCAGTAGTAAGTTGTAAAGTCTTCTAAAACCCAACAATCCTCCCCTAAACATGATGTTTACTTGCACCTTTCATGTTTTTAATTTGTGGATTTTCTTGAACACCCGGAGGTGTTTCCAAAAACTTTACTACCCTTTTAAACTTCAACTTTGATGAGCTTCCGGTCTTTTCAGCAACATCAAAAATTACCAACTAAATTAATATGTTGTTTTGGCAAACTACCAGCCATAAAAGGATTTGATATTGCTTTTACCATTAGCCGTTCGGTCGGAATAGCCAATGCTTCATTGCTATAAAATGGTTCATGATAACATATAGTTTTAGTAAATACCAAACTATCAACGGATTTGAGTTGTCTTTAACAAGAGCCTGTTTGCTTTTGGATCCAGCCAACACGTTACGTGAAGCATGGTGAGGTGAGAACATAAGTTTTTTAGGAATATCAGCGGTAAACGGTATTGGAGATGTCTTTACCAACAAGTCGTTTGTTTCTGGACTAGCTGTTCTTGATGTCTGTTAGACATGGTGAATGATGACACATTTGTTGTGTGGTCAGAAAAACCACACTACAAGATCCTTCTCACTCCTCATCTTGGCCTCCAAATCATCAATATGTTTTTAATAAATATGAGCAGATCAAATAACTGCTGACACCTTCAACTTTCAGCTGTATATCTCAGTTACTCCATCATCCTCTCAAGAGTTTCCCTTATAAGTGGATACCTTCTTTCTGCAAGCATGTGAATTTTTAGTACCATATTCTATATGACAAGATATGAACTCCAAAGTTTTTATAGAAGTACCTTCTCTTAATAATCCATTTCTCTTGATTTTCCATAATACTATTCATCCTTACAGATTCTTAAACATGTCTTAAGTCTCCCTAGAGAATCTAAATCAATTCCCTTCAGGAGTTGTTGTTAAAATCTCTTCATCACTAATCTATGTTGCTCAATGAAGTCCAATCTACTCAAATCTTGAAACCATTTATAGTGAAAGTCTTGAGATTATCTTTGTAACCTTTCCATTATCTCTAAACACTTTATAATAGTCATGAGGTACTCATATCTATCAGTATGATAAAATGCAGATTCCCAGTTAACAATTGGATACCTTGTACCCAGAACTTCATAATCAATCTCTTCTTCATCAGGAACTATCTTTAGAGAAGCTCTTAGTTGTTCCTCTTCTTTAAGATCAGAATCAGTCTTTTACCTTTTAGACTTCTTTGTAGCTTTCATCTTTAGTCTCCTACCTGATCTTTTCCTGATTTTCTCTTCATGTATTTCCTGCTTAACTTCAACCTTTGTGCTTTCAGGTTCTTTAGGAACCTCTTTCTCATCCATACTAGCTGCTTTCTTATTCATCTTATCAATCATCTTTTCATCTCTCTCAGACCCAATAGGTACAAAATCTGCATCTTTTTCTTGTTCCTTGATGTATAGGGCCTGAATCTCTTCAAATATCTTTTTGTTCAACTGATTATGTCTATATTTACCTGTATGTTTAAGATAGGTCATCATTAGACTCCTCAGTTGTGTTCTTGTTGGAGGTTTGTTTCTAACAGCAGTAGCTCTTTCTTCAGCAAGTAACTTCTTCCTCCTTTTAAAAAATTCTGCTAATAGCTTTGGCCTTTCTTCTATTGTGTACATCTCTCTCTTCCATTTGTAGTCTAGCAGCTAACTCTTCACTAGCATCCATCTTAGCTTGAACTTCATCATATAAACTTGCAATGTAGTCCACATATGCTTGATCCTGTCTTTGTCTTTTCTCTCTTTCCCTTTTCATATATGCTAGCTCCTTTTCATGTACCAGTCTTGCTATTTTAGCATCTTTAGCAATCTGAGCTGCATCCAGATCACTTCTCTTGACTTTCTTTACTGGTGACTCCTTCAAGACCCCTTTACCTTTATCTTTAGGATCTATTGTTGGAAGTGGCTTCGATGTGAGAAAAGATCTTGTAGGTCTTGAAGGATCATCAACATCTTTAATTGGCACTCCTTTTTCCTTAGCTTTTTCTTTCTTCATTTTAATCAATGTTTGAGCCATGGTGATATCTTCATCATCAAATATACTTGTTGTTGTAGGAGGAGTTCTAGGCTCAACATCACTATCTTCTTGCCTAGCAGCATCAATATCTGGTCTAGCAGTACTAACTTCTGGTCTAGTAGTACTAACTAGTTCTTCAGCATTTCCTCCTTTATCACTACTGCTCTTGTCTTCAACAACTTATGTATCATCAGTCAACGTATCCTCCTTAGTTTCACCACTTTGACTCCCCTCATCTGCAGCTTCCTCAGTTTCCATGTACTCCATTCCATGATCTGCATCTTGATCATCAAAGACAGTACTGTCATCCAAAGTTGATTTAGGTTTGGACTTTTTCCTCCCCTGTTTGGATACAGACTCCTTCTTTCCAAATCTCTTCTTCATGGATAATCTTTTCACACTCTTTAACCATGCCCTGTGATGTGAGATGCTTGGCTTGCACTTCTTTCCAACTTCTTGATTCTAGATTTTAATGCACTGATATCTGCAGCTTGTGCATCCTTAATAGATTCCAAGGCAAGAACCCTGTTGGACAAGTTATTACATAAAAAGATAATTCTTGTAGGTTCAGGACACCCTCAACTCTGTCAGATGTGTGACCACCTGAAAGAGGACTATCATGAGGTGTCTGAACCTGATCTCCTTTATTCCCATTAGTTCCCTCTAAAGAGTCTCTAGAGTCTTGGGTAGTGGCATAGCTATATGATTTTTCAGGGGGTTGGTCTCCTGTACTAGGTTAAGTAGGGGAGGGTGTGGGTTGAGGTTCAGTGGGTTATCCTGAACCTTCACCCTTTGCTGCATGTGTTAACATGTTGGGAAACAGAGGTGTTATTTTTTCTAAAAATTTTAGTCCTTTCCTAGACATATTTGTGAAAACTTTCAGATTGTGAGCTGGTATAGGATAAACATCATTAAAAGGCTCACCAAGCTCAATTTGATTATTTAGAAACACCATTAAAAACCTTGGATACATAAGAAATTTCTTTTTAGTATTATCCAAGTTCCTCAACATACCATCAAAAACAAGTTTAGAAAAGTTAAACTTTTGATTAGTGGCCAGACATATAACAGCTGAAGCAATATTTATGGAAACATAAGCTTTGTTGCCAGTCATATGGTTAGAGCAACCACTATCCACCACTGCATGATCCTGTAAACAGATCTCTGGATTACTCTGTACAAAAAGTAAGAGAAATAAGTATCTATTAGGGACCCAAGTCACCACAGACTTGGATATCCCTTTTGGATCAACATACTCAAACTTCTTAAGTATGAAAGATCCTTTTTCTTTGGACTCATGATCCATGTAATTTCCCTTAGGCCTCCAAACCCACCTTGACTTCTTAAGAGCATTATACATCTTACCTTTACCAGTATTAACTACTGCTCTTGTCCCAGCAGTAGTCATATTTTTAACCCTAGAAGTTTTAACATCTTGTTTTAAGTTTTTGGGTCTAAAAGCTGATTTTGTGTAGTAAGACCTCTTGATTGGTGAATATGAGGCTCTTGGTCTTACATTGTCCATTCTTGGGTAAATTGGTCTAATAGCACTACTAGTTTGTGCTATTTTTGGGGCAAATGGCCTAGCAGTACTAACAGGCCTAGCAGTACTAATAGGCCTAGCAGTACTAACAATATGTACTGCTCTGTTCCCATTTGGCCTAACAGGATTAACCAAACATGTCTTGGTTAGTACTTCTGATAGGACAAAAGTCCTTCTTACTTGAGGGTATTTCAAATTATTTGAAAATTTTTGGTTATTGACCCTTTTAGCATTATCCCATACTGGTTTGACCACCCTTTGACCAGTATTAACCATAGTTTTCAGCTTAGGTTCTGGACTCTTTTTGGCATAAAAATTACAATCTTTGATCAAATGGTCAGTACTCTTACAGACAAAGCAAGCTTTTATTTTCTTAAATCTAATTCCTTCTTTCTGAGAAATTTGACCAATTTTATCAACTCAATTTCTAACTGTTTGAGTCTCATTAGTCTTAACAGGACTAACTGTTTTTACAGCAGACACATCATCCTCATCATTTGAGTACCAATCCTCAATGATGACTTTGTCTCTGTTAATCTTTGGTTTAGGCACAACTGATTCATGGACCGACTTAGGTTTTTCAATGTTTACTTCATTTGTTTTACCTACAGTCTCACTAGTTTTAGATTTACTAGTATCAGTATTAAGCTCAGTTGTTTTTGACTCAATGATTTTCTTTCTAATGACATATTCATCTAAACCTGCAAATGACATGTCAGCTCTTGGGGTTAAGAAGTTCCCTGTTATAGGTGGGGGAACAACATGATACCCATCTGCTTTGGAGAACCTATCATTTGCTGTGTGATCTCTTCATCACTTGATCTGACCTCAAAAACACTCATACTAATCTCACTATCAGTTTTAGATTTGTTACTCATTTCATCCAATTGTGTGCCATATCCTAAACTGTTTTTATCTTTAGCACTCATTTGACTGTTGAGTATTTTATTAAGACCCTTGGATGATTCTTCCCATTTTTCTATCTTAACTTTCAACTCATCTCTTTCCTTAACAACTTTTTCTAGTTCCATTTTAAGATTGTCAATTTTTACTTCTCTGCACTTAAGCTCATAGTTTTGAAACTCATATTTTTCACCCCAAGCCAGTTTATTCTTTTCATGTCCAAGAATTCTAGATTCTAGAGATTCTAAGGCTAACTCATAACCCTGAATTTCTAGTCTGGCTCTGCTATGTTTTTCTCTTTCACTATCAAAGTTCTTTTGAAGAGTTTTAAAAGATTCAAGACATTGTTTAGAACAGTTTTGTACCTCTTTGTCAGAAGAACTTGATGAGCTTGAGGAGGAGATGGCCATTAAAGCATAATTAACTGGTTCATCAAAATCATTGCTTGTGATGATGGTTCACCAGTGCTTGTGATGATGGTTCATTTGTTGTTGCATTCCTCCTTCCATTATCACCATAAGATCTTTTCCCTTGGTTCCTTCCTGATTTGCATTCCTTAGCAAAGTGCCCTTTCCTGTGACAGTTGTAGCACTCAACTTTTGACTTATCAAAGGTAACAGGTTGTTTTCCTTTGAAATCCAAGTTCCTTCCTGTCTTCTGAATGAATCTCTGCACCCTAACAGTCAACATGGCTACTTGCCATCTAATATCTAATTCTTCCAAGTCATCTTGATCAATCTGCTACAAATCCTTATTATCAAGTGGAGGACTCGTTGTTTGTTGTGCAAACAAAGAGCATACTACTTCATTAGCACCTGAAGTAGATAAAACCTGATTTGTGAGTTGGTGGCTTGTCTTCCAGCAGTCTTAACTCCAAAATTTCCACTGGCAGTACTAACTTCATTAGTGTTGCTTGTATTCTCAGAAGAAAGAAAAGCCCAGTTCTGAGAATTAGATGTGGAACTTAAAGACCTTTTTATCTCATCTTTATAGACCCTAAGGTTGTTGTAGAGATCATCAATATTAGTCTGGTCTATATCTGGCTTATTTCTTATGATTAAAGCAATATGACTCCATGAATGAGGAAGACTTCTTAGAAACATTTGATTGATATCTTCCTTTGATACTGGAGCAGCATGAACCTCCAATTGACTGATGAGTTTTTGGAAGCTATCATAAGCCTTATCTAGACTTTCATTTGGTGCAGTGGTATGTTTCAAACTGATGTTTTTAAAAAACATTTCCTTATCTTTTTGGATTCATCATTTCCTCCAAACCTTGATTTAATTGCAGCCCAGAGAGATTTAGCATCTGGAACATTATGAAACTTAAGGAGATATTCATCAGGTATTGCTAACAGCAAGATGCTCTTAACTCTTTCATGATATCTTTTGGCAGTCAGTTGTTTGGTAGTCTTAGGAGCAGGAGGACCAGATTGTTCTGCTGGTGCAACCTCTTCTTAGAGATCTCCATCGACAATTTTATCCTATAGGTTATGATCTGTGTGGCAGATATATTATCGCATTCTCATGCTCCAAATATCATATTCTCCCTTCTTGATGATAGGGATTTTCATTGCTGTTATAGTTGGTGGAGGAGAGTCTTGTTCTGTCATCTTCCTGGTTTAATTGTAAATCTGCTTCAAATAATAGAGTTCTTCTTATTCAGAGTTTCCACACAAGCTCTGATACCAATTGTTAGATCCCTTTTATGAAATAAACTTGAACCTTTAGCTTGCAAAGGGTTTGTTACTTTAGAATAAATCCAAGCTACAATAATGAAGAATGATTGCAACACTATTGATTTTGCGGAAAACTATCAAAATGCTAAGATAGGAACAGTATTAAGTAAACACAAAAGATCTTCTATCAAACTCACACTTTATACTATAACTTAAATCGTACTAGGTTACAAGCTATGATTGCTAATTGATCTCTATTGATCTATATCTATTAACTATGCCTAGGGTTCCTTTTGTACACCAAGGAAACCCTAATGGGCTTACAAAACGCGTGAGGAGATAATGCATATCTATTCCTAATCTAACTCATGCATATCTCCTAACAACACTAACTATTATATGCTAGCGACACTAACTTACTACTAACAGCACTAACTATACTAGCAGTACTAACAATGTACTAGTAGTACTAACTATACTCTAACAGTACTAAAGACTTAGACTATTTTCTTCAATCTTTCTCAGCATCACTAAATCTTTACTAGCAGCACCAATGTAGAACCAGCAGCAGTAAGTTGTAAAGTCTTCTAAAACCTAACAGCTTATATGTTTTTTAAAATTCTTTTTCTTTGCTGATTCTTGAAGCTTATAGGATAAGCTTTGTAGTGATATAAGTCACTAAGCCATAAGGATCCATTTACTAGCTTAAAAATAAGCTAGAAAAGTGTCCCTAGGGCTGTTTGGCTCATAGTTTTAGCCAAAGTTCTTATTTGCTTATTTGAGTATTTTTAGCCTTTAATTTTGCTTAATGTGTGTTTTTATTTGCTTATTAGGTTAGGTTTTAGGCCCTTGTAGCTTATTCAGCTTAGGTTTGAGCTTATATAAGCTTATTTGCAAAATTAGCTTAAGGATTAATGCCCTTTTAGTTTTCCTTTAAGTTAAATCTGTCTTAATGCCTTTTAAAGCTTTTCCAGCTTATTTGCTAGCTTGTTTTTTATTCATAGTGCTTATTAGGACTAAGGTATAAGCTGTTTTAGCTTATTTTGCTTTTCTTTTAGCTTATTAAGCCCCAAAAAGCCAAAACAGTTTGCCTTTTAGTTTTTTAGCTTTTAAGTAGTCTGTCACTTTGTAAGTGCTTATTCCAGCTTATTTATAAGTTTATATAAAAAGTCATTTTGTTAAAGTTGCTTATTTTTAAGTTATAAATCGTTTTCAAAAAGAAATTTTCAAAAATAAAAACATTGGGAGTGAAAGAGAAGTCAAGGTGAGCAAGGCTCGAACCTGAGACCTCTCCCTCACTCAACCAACGCTTTACACACCACACCATACAACCATCCTGCCCTTGGGTCTTTTGCGTTATAACCTCACAACACAATTCTTTTATACACGTTTTTTTTCTTTTAGGTATTAAAGCCTTTTCTGCTTATTTCGAGCTTATTTCAATAAGCCGTTGAACCCCTTTTATTTTTCTTAGATTTAGCACTATCCAAGCTACTTTTTGTAATTTTTTAGAATTTTTATAAATAGTTTAGTATTTTTAATATTTAATTTAGATAAAAATAGTTTTTAATTCATAATAAATTAAATAAAAGTTAAAAAAATATAATTCTTTTTTTTTTAATTTTCTTTTATCATTTAGGATTGTTAAAACCTAATTTTGCTTTCATAGGGTTAAATTTGTAGAATTTGGTTTTTTAAAGAACGGGATTTGGTCCCGTTATTGTTTTTCTTCATTTTTTTACTTTAATTGCTTACGTTTTTTGTTTACTTTTCTTTGTTCTTGCATTTTAGTCACTTAGGATTTATAAAAAGTTAAAAAAATATTTTAGGATTAAATTTTGATAAATTAGGTTTTAAGTCATGTTTTTTTAGAATTCCCGTTATCGTTTTTAGTGATTTAGCTTTAATTACTTTCGTTTTTAGATTGCCTTACTTGTTTTTCCCGTAAAATTAAAAAAACTAATCAAAATCTTTTTTATTCAAACATCAAATATCAAACCGACTCTTGACTTTCCATTGCATTCCTCGTACCCATGAACGACCCGGGATTATTCATAGTACTTTCGATAACATACTATTATATTGATTTTCTTTGTGAATTTTGACTTATTACTTTGGTCAAAGGTAATTTGTTCAAAATTTGCCTTGTTATATTATATATATACTTGACAACGAATCAGTTTTTGGCACCGCTGCCGGGGAGGAGTGTATACGATTGTCGTTTCAACGTTTGACAATTAGTGCTTTGAAGATCCTTCCTTGTGAAGTTATTTTCTTTATTTAAAAATACCAAAAAATATCAAAAATATTTTTCATTTCTTTTTTATTTAGATAAAGAAAAATTACCAAATAAAAAAAAACATTGTCCTTAATAAATAATCAAAATCTCATCTAATATAATGCTATCCAACTTGAGCTTATCATAAGAAGTTCACCATACCAAAGATTCAAAACTTGCATTTGTGATCACTTGTGAAGCTTAAAACTCACCTTTAATTATTAAAAAACTAAAAAGAGGGTATAAGGGGGTTGTTCGAGGAAACTACCGACCTAAAGGAGAAGGTTTTTAATAGCTTCGCGCTTTCCCGCTCCTCCGCTCCTTTGTGCGTTTTTCTTTTAGAGAGCTACCGTGAGCAATTGATTTCATTGGGTTTAAGTTATTCGGTCTCATTTTCTCTATTAAAATAAATTGTGGATCAATTCTTGAAAAACCAAAAAAAAATTAGTATAATTTCTCTTTTTATATTTCTTTTTAGTGTATGAGCACTTGATCGTCTACAAAAAATCTTATCCCACCTCTCAAAAATCCTGAACATACAATTCAAAGAACTCGTGTTGATCCTACTCCTTTGAACGATTTTGAAGAAATTAACATGGCCGCTAACGGAGCCGGTAATGATGGACCACCTCTGCGGAGGAGTAGTTTACCAGTTCCGACATTCCGAACGATGAAGAGTTGGCCAACCGGCTTTGAATGGTCAGGCCGCGGATCTCCCCGATCAACATTCTGGCAACAATTTTGGACTCAAGATTGACATGACTTCTACAAGTTTAAAATTATTGCCAATTTCACGGACTACGGGTGACGATGCGAAAAGCATCTTGACAATTTTGAGTCACCAAAGTATCAGAGTGAATGGGGTCTCTGATTGACGCCCTTTCAATCTATATCTCTTTCTCACTCCTTGACACATCATGCCACCACTTGGTTGATCGTATGCCTATAAGGAATTCTATCACCACATTTGTGCAAATGGCTAAAATGTTTCTCGGAAAATACTTTCCACCCTCTATGGTGACGAAGTTAAGAATTGAAATCACCAATTTCCGTCAACGTCCTGATGAGTTGTTATTTGAAGCATGGGAACGTTATAAGCTTTCGATTGATCGTTTTCCTAATCACAACATGTTACCCGTCACTCAAATAGATACCTTCTATAACGGGTTAACTTTAAGACATCGTGATACCATCAATGCTGCTGCCGGCGGGACTTTTATGAAATGGGACCCACGGATAGAGTTTATGATCTCAATCTGAAAAATATGACCGCTCACCACAATGATTGGGATACTTCCGCTCAAAGGAGTGAGTCATCTAGCTCTATTACTTTTTCTTTCGATCCGGAAATTGTAGCACTTAAGGCTGAAATGGCAGAAATTAACAAAAATTTAATGAAAATACTTCAAACAAACCAACAAGTAAAAGCAGTTACTCCTAGCTGTGAAACTTGTGGTGGTCCACATGCTTATAATGATTGTCCAGCCACCGTTGGCCAAACTCAGAACGTATATGCTACGGGAGCCTATAATCAAGGTGGTAATTCTTACCAACCTCAAGTGGTATACTCGTTATCTACTTAAGCTATCATTCGGACAATTATCTCGGACCACCAGGGTTTAATCAGAATCATAAGAAGCCAATCAATATCAAAAAATACCAAATTAGGAATCAAGGGAAAACCAATCATGGGAAATAAATCATGGTAATAATCAGGGGATTAACCAAGGAAGAAACCTAGTTATGCTAATGAGCTGTAATGTTCAATACCCGCACTCTGGCATTATCATGCACGCTAATAGCCCGGGTTACCAAGCTCCGGTTCATCAAGCCCTGATTCCTCAACCACAAGTTGCAGCGACTTACTACTGAATTCACAAATACTCATTGAAGGCAAATGATGACATTTGAAAAACATGCAAACAATATGACTCATTGTTCCAATTCTAATGCTTGACGCTTAAGAATATGTTTGGTCAATTCATGAAATTGAATACCGCTTCATCCTCGGGATTAGAAACACTCCCTATTAATACCATTACTAACCCGAGGGAAGATTTGAAAGGTATCACCACGAAGTGGGGGGTGTTTTGTGCCTTTTATAGGGACCACACATTCCTACTAACTTCTCTTCTCCTAATGTTGTGGTAACGTGAACCAAGGTGACAATGGACCGCGTGCCTCCCTACTAATAACGGGAAAGAACAACATACTAAAGACGTACCCACCTACGGTTGTCCAAGTTGAAACCCAAGTACAAATTCTGAGCCTGTGTGTCCCATGTTGTTGAGCCAGTTGAAAGCTCCCGTTTAGTGCTCCGAAGCCTACCCGAAACCGTACATTTCATATCCGTCTAGATTAATTGACCTAATGCTCGCGAAAAGGCTAATAACCAAATGGAGAAATTTTTCCAAATCTTCCAAGATTTGCATTTCGACATTAGCTTCGCGGATGCTCTCATTCTCATGCCTAAGTTTGCCTCGACCATTAAGAGTTTGTTAAGCAATAAAGAAAAATTGTTTGAATTAGCAAGAACTCCGTTGAATGAGCATTGCTCGGCGGTTCTCCTCAAAAAGTTACCCGAAAAACTTAGAGACCCCGGCAAGTTTCTCATCCCGTGCGATTTTCCCGGAATGGATGTATGCTTAGCCTTGGCCGATCTTGGCGCTAGCATTAACCTCATGCCACTTTCCGTGTGGAAAAAGCTTTCCCTTCCCGAACTTACTCCTACTTGTATGACTCTCGAACTTGCGGACCGGTCAATTTCTCGACCGATCGGTGTCGCCGAAGATGTCTTCATAAAAGTGGGAAAGTTCCATTTCCCGGCCGACTTTGTAGTCGTTGACTTTGATGCCGATCCCCGAGTTCCTCTAATTCTCGGGAGATCCTTTTTGAAAACCGGACGTGCTTTGATTGATGTTTACGCGGGAGAATTAACTCTTCGTGTTGGCAATAAAGCCGTAACATTCAATCTTGATCAAACTTTGAGATACTCCTCTAATTATGATGATATATCGGTTAACCGAATCGACGTCATTGACGTTGCTTGTGAGGAGTATTCTCAAGAAGTTCTTGGATTTTCCGTGAGTGGCAATCCCACTCCAACTTCGGATCCGATTGTTTCTACCTCTTCTCCCACTCTTACTCCCTTCGGGGATAGTGATTTTCTTCTTGAGGAAACCGATGCTTTCCTAGCTATTGAAGATGAGCCAATTTCACCGGAAATTGATGACTCTTACTATGATTCGGAGGGAGACATTCTTCTTCTTGAAAAATTTCTTAATGATGATCCATCATCACCACCTCTCCCTCCACAAGAACTTAAAGTTGTTGAACTAAAATCAAAAAATCTTCAACTTATTGAACCACCCGAGGTCGAAACTTATAAGGCATTACGCCTCATTCTTGAAATATGCTTTTTGGAGGGTACGACAAAAATTACGTCATAATTGCTAAAGATTTGAATAGATGAGGAGAAAAAGAAGCTCTCAAAAGGTTTTAAAGTCACACAGTAAGCCATTGCTCGAAATTATAACGACATTAAGGGTCTTAACTTGGAATTTTGTACACATAAGATTTTAATGGAGGACGACTTTAAACCGGTGGTCCAACACCAAAGAAAGGTCAATCCTAAAATCCATGAGGTGATCAAAAAGGGGGTTCTTAAACTACAGGAGTGTCTAGGATTGGGGGATTTACCCTATTAGGATAGTCTTTGTGGTGGAGCCCGTACATTGTGTGCCGAAAAAGGGTGGCTTTACCGTTGTTGAAAATGAAGAAAACGAGTTAATTCCTACTCGATTGGTTACGGGATGGCATGTATGCATTGACTACCAAAAGTTAAATGATGCACCCGTGTAAAGACCACATTTCCATTTACTTTTTATGGACCAATGCTTGATGAGAATAGCTGGGAAAACGAATTATTTTGTTTTCTCAACGGTTTCTCGGGTTACTTCCAAATTCCCATCGACCCTCAAGATCAAGAAAAAACCACATTCACGTGTCCTTATGGAATGTTTGCCTACGTGCATGCTTTCGCTTCATGCATGCACCGGGCAGTTCCAAAGGTGTATGATGGCTATCTTTCATGATATGATCGAAAAAACGATGGAAGTCTTTATGGACGACTTCTCGGTCTTTGGGAATTCATTCGGAACTTGCCTCTCCCATTTGGACAAGATGCTTAAACGGTGTGAAGACACCAATCTTTGTCTAAATTTGGGAAAAGTGGCCAACTTCTATGGTCAAGGAAGGAATTGTCATGTCGGACCATAGATTTCCAAGAACGGGATTGAGGTTGATAAGGCTAAAGTTGATGTTATTGCTAAGCTACCTCATCCCACCACCGTCAAAGGAATTCAGAGTTTTCTTGGTCACGCCGGGTTTTATCGTAGATTTATTCAAGATTTCTCGAAAATAGCCCGGCCGATGACCCGTCTTCTTGAAAAAGATACTCCGTTCTTCTTCTCCAAAGAGTGTATTGAAGCTTTTCAAACACTTAAGAAAAAATTGACCGAAGCACCAATATTAGTTGCCCCCGATTGGGACCTACCTTTTGAGCTGATGTGTGACGCGAGTGATTTTGCAATAGGTGCGGTCTTGGGGCAACGTAAAACAAAACATTTTCAACCGATACACTATGCAAGCAAGACTATGACCGACGCTCAAGCTCATTATACTACTACGGAAAAAGAATTATTAGCCGTGGTGTATGCTTTCGAAAAATTCCGATCCTATTTAGTCTTGTCAAAAAGCATAGTGTATACGGATCATTCGGCTCTAAAATATCTTTTTGCAAAACAAGATGCAAAGCCGAGATTGCTCCGGTGGGTTCTCTTGCTCCAAGAATTTAATTTCACGATCCGTGATAAAAAAGGAGCCGAGAACCTCGCCGCCGACCATCTTTCCCGATTAGAGAATCCTCATCAAAGTGTGCTCGAGAACAAGGAAATAAATGAAACGTTTCCTCTCGAAACACTTAGTATGGTATCTTTTCGTGGTGATTCTAGTACCCCATGGTTTGCCGATTTTGCTAATTACCATGCGGGGAACTTTGTTGTTAAAGGGATGTCGTCCCAACAAAAGAACAAATTCTTCAAAGACGTGAAGCATTACTTTTGGGATGACCCCTTCCTGTTTAAAATCTATGTGTATCAAGTGTTAGGATATATCATTTCTGCTGACTAAGTCATTTCTACTGATATAGTTCATTTCTGCTGATAGTATATCAAGTACTTCATTTCTACTGATAGTTAATCATTTATGCTGATAGTAATATTGTTTCTGCTGATAACGCAGTTTTATAATAGTTAGTTAGGATATGCATGAGAAATGCTAGGAAGTGATAAGGAATATCAGTCAAAACCCGTTAGATAGATTGGGCCGCTAGGTTTAACTAGTATATAAGAATCCCACGGCAATGTGAAAAAATACTATAGATCTCAAAAAAATAACACATTCCAATGTTAGTCTCTTTTTAATGTATTGATCATTGTGATCTTTTCTTTCTTGTTATATCTGTTTCATTTCTTCTTTTATCAGTTATAGATTCTGAATTAGCTTGGTTTTCATTCATTAAAGCCTCTCTCTGTTGATTTACTTTGCGAAAGTTATCTACACCATTAACAGGCTAGAAAGATCTATGTACTGGGAACACACATCCAAGTCATCCGGGGTGTGTTCACCGGGTCAAGAAGCCTTGTTTTATTAAGGCTTGCCACAATGGAACCAATCCGGGGGCTCACATCGAGCCCGGACTTTTACCGCCAAAAAGGTGTTTGACTCCGGTTTCTATTGGCCCACAATTTATCGTGATGCCCATGACTTGGTCAAATCTTGTGACTCTTGTCAACGTCACAGGAAAATCTCGCAGAAAGATGAAATGCCCCAAAATGCCATCCAAGTTTGCGAGATTTTTGACGTTTGGGGTATTAATTTTATGGGACCGTTCCCATCTTCACAAGGGAACAAGTATATACTCGTGGCGGTCAATTACTTGTCTAAATGGGTCGAAGCAAAAGCACTTCCCACCAACGACGCCCGAGTTGTTGTTAAATTTTTAAAATCTCTCTTTGCTCGGTTTAGAACTCCCCGCGCTATCATTAGTGATCGCGGTACGCACTTTTGCAATGACCAATTCGCAAAGGTCATGCTTAAGTACGGTGTCCCTCACCGTCTTGCTACCGCGTATCACCAACAAACTAGTGGGCAAGTGGAAGTCTCCAATCGTGGTTTGAAAAGAATCTTGGAAAGGACCGTAGGCGAGAACCGTTCCTCTTGGTCAGATAAATTAGATAACGCACTATGGGCCTTCCGTACAGCTTTTAAAACATCCATCAGGTGTACTCCTTACAAGCTCGTGTATGGAAAGGCATGTCATCTACCGATCGAGCTCGAGCACAAAGCCTATTGGGCTTTGAAGCATGCAAACTTTGACCTTAAGTCTGCGGGTGATCACCGAAAAGTTCAACTCAATGAATTAAATGAAATTCGTGATCAAGCCTACAAGAACTCTTTGATTTACAAAGAGAAGACAAAGAAGATCCACGACTCCAAAATTAAGAACCACGTTTTCAACGTTGGTGACTGAGTCATTCTTTTTAATTCTCGATTGAAGATTTTCTCGGGTAAACTTAAAACCTGTTGGACCGGACTGTTCACCGTTGCCCAAGTTTTCCCTTATGGCACCGTCGAGTTATCTCAAACCGACAGGCCAAATTTCAAGGTGAACGGTCATAGACTCAAGCATTACTTTGGAGGGGACATACCACCGATGGTTGTCCCGGATCTCCAAACCTTCCCCAAGGATAACTAAATTCGGGGAAGGGTCAAGCTTAGTGACCTAAAACAAGCAATTCATGGGTGGCAACCCATGCTTATCCTAATATAATAGTAATGAATAAGTGTGTTATGAGGAGGCTTGATAAGTGTAAAATACACATATCCATTTGTACCTAAAAAGACTTAATTAAACCCAAAACAGACCAAAAATGGCAAAAATATGCTTGTATTTGTGTTTTGTGTGTGCAGGTACGGATAAGTCAAAAATCACAAGAAAACAGTCAAAATCGAGCAAGCCCTGCCCAAATGAGAATCCAAGAAGAGTAACACAGTCGCAGCCCCACAAAGCTCCCCAAAACCCTCTAGCCAAATTTCTCCCCCCCCCCCCTCCCATAAACAAAATCCACAAGGACCAATCTTGCAATTTCCGAAAGTTATTTATAACTTGAAAAAGGGAAAAGGAAGAAAGGGGCCAAAAGTGCAAACTTCCCAAAGATCAACAGTTTTAACTGTCCCAAAAATAGGCGGGAAACTTTTACTATTCACCCGTCTCCCCCATTTCACCATCCAGTAAAAAACAAAGGGCTTTTGTTAATTAAAGGGTGCGTTGGTCAATTCAAGGAAGCTCAAGCATAAATGCAAGGACAAATTAGTCTAATCAAGGGGATACTTATCCTAGCTCAAGCTCAAAGGCCACGTAATCAATGGAGAAGCACAAATTGTGATGGGTTTTTGTGCTAACTCACTCACAAAACTAACACAAACGTCACATCAAAGAATGCCAGCCTGGCAATCCTCAGGTGTCCACAAATTGATCCAACGTCCCACAACATAGATCAAATGATTGAAGAAATGAATGGCAGAGATTAAAAGTTTGGAGAGCAAGGCAAGAGGACCTAGAAGCTTCAGCTTGGCACTATAAATAGGCCTCATTCTCACACACATAGGGAGTCGATTTTTAGTTTTTATTAATTTTTAGCTTAAATTCGTAATTTTCTTAAATGTAATTTCCTTTTTCAAGTATTGTAATCAGCTTCTTTAATTAATGAAATTCAGTTTTTAGTGTTTTAAATCTCATTTTCAAAGT
>BQNB010050862.1:18494-41295 GCA_026074375.1 Tanacetum coccineum | reverse complement strand
CAGCAGTTGTAGTCACATAATTCAGCATATATAAACATGCAGACAACACTCAGTTTGCTGACTTACTAAACAACACACACTCGTTGTTTATCAATGTGAAGTTTTGTTACTTTATCAATGTGAATATTGTACTCATTTTATTATGTGCATAGTTCATAAAATAGCTATTTTCTAAATCAACAAATTGCGCCTACATTGAAACACAAAAATAAATGTAGATGAACCTTCAAACCATAAGAAACTGCTTCAACTTTAGAGCTTATAATTTTCCGTTGTTCATCCACTCTATAAGCTTTTGTTACTGTAGCAGTCTCAGTTAGCTTCCTCGCTAGCTCATTTGTTGTTCAAGCCCTAGCATGGAAAACAAAACCTTACCATAATTGTACTCTTCCCCTTAAAATACTTCCAGCAATTACACACAATACAAACCAAAACTGACACTATCATTTTCACTTAGACATTTCATCGAATATTTAGTGGGCAACCAATTTTTTTATAAAAGCAACACCAAATTACAACTTTTCATCCAAAAAATGTCAACAAAAATGCTCTTAAAATACATGAGTAACTAACTCTACATTTGGTTATGACAAAAACATACTGATTCATATGATGATTACATGAGACATAAGAGTTTAAGTTAAGAATACCGTCTTCACCATCTGATTGCAAGCTTACAGTACCACTCTCCATGCCATGTTCTCGAGCTCGTCCTGCTCGTTATCACACTATATGTTTTGCTATACTCACCTTTAGACTTTCAATTCGTTACTGGTGCATTAATAGGGTTGTGGAGATGTAATTGCAGTATAACCACAGTAACCATTGAGTTACCATTATGTTATTGATGCATTAAGAGGGTTGTGGAGATGTAATTGAAGTATAACCGCAAGAACCCTTGAGATGCCAAGAGAATTAATTGAAGTATAACCTCAATAAATTAAGAGACTTACTCACTCCTTTCATGAATCCCTTCACCTTCGTATTACAAAGCAGTCAATTGCATTAACTTGATACCTCCTCAATAAATTAAGGGACTTAATCTTTTATAAGAATAGATATCACCACCTAATAGTTTGTGTTTTAGTTTTATAAGTCAAAATAGTGTTTACGTTAAGTTCGTCATTTTAATATATAAGTATACGCATTTGTAATATTTTCTAATAGCCAAAGGTTAATTATAGTCTATCTCGCTCGATTTATTATTTTTAGTATTTTCATATAGTCAATTTAATTATAATCTAATTAGTTTATAAAATAATATTTATAAAGTTTTTGACGCGTGTACATATTATATAAGTGATACTACATTATTTTATAAGGTTTTTATAGCTCAAACGGACCCGAAAATACTCGAACCCCAAATAAAAATCCTAACAACTTTATATTTTATAAGAATGTGTGCAGGAAATTTATTAACTTTTCAGAAAAGTAGTCTAATCTTGACGGAGTGTAACTCCTTCGCTAAAATCATTCATGACTCGGAAAAAGTATCTTATTTCATGGGAAAATCATTCCGGACAAGTTTTCGTTTATACACTTTAGCCGATTCGGACCCGAAAAGGGTCAAAACCTCAATTTAAAATCTGATCAGAATGTTCACAATTTAAAACCTCAATTTATATTATGTCGGAATCTCCTTTCACTACTAATTCAAACAACAAATCCATCTCATATCTAACCTATTCCCATCCACCTCTTCATCAATATTAATTAACAACATAAATTTAAGAAAAATAATTAAAATGTATCCCTTTACTAGTTTAATCCATACTTTATCATTTTCGTCACAAGTTAATATTTCAACATATAACTTAACAAGCGGACTAAAATAACTAGCTTAAAAGTATGCCTATATTTTATTAACCAAAAGAGTTAATTCAAAATTCGTCCCCTAATGTTTTGTTCGGTAATAACGATTTAGTCCCTCCTGAAACTTTTTTAACGATCAGTCCCACAACTTTGTCGCCTTATCTGTATTAGTCCCTCTGACTAACTTTTGTTAGTCAACTCAGCCGTTAAGTGGGGGGTATTTTCGGCTGTTATACCCTCTTAGGGTTCATCATCTTCATCATCTTCTTCCTCCCACACACACAAATTAGTGTTTCAATTCACACACCCCAATCAAGATGAGTTCATCATCTTCTTCCTCATACCGACGCTACAATCAAGATGTTAGTAACAAAACCCATTGTGACTGCAAACCTCCACACCCTATTCCCATTCAAACTGGGGTCCCCTCACCGCGCGACCAAGCCTACGCTATGGTACCACTTGATAACCCTAGTAGAAGGTTTAGAGGATGCCCAATTCATGACAAATCAAAGAAGTGTGGTGTTTATGGGTTTTTGGATCTTGAACTTCCTAGTGACTACTACAAAGGTTTGGTTTATTCACTACATGAGGAGAACAAAGCATTGAAGAGGATGAAGCGAGTATTCCTGTTGGTCTGATGGATGGCACAAGTGGGATGGTTTCCCAACAACATCATTCGTTGAAAGAATTTGACGGTTTTCAGAAATCACTTTTATTAAGTCAAAATTCAAATTTATGATAGATATTGTTAGTATTGTGTTTTTGTTATTGTTCTCGACTTGGTAACAACAATTGTAGACATTGTAATGTAACTGGTTAGAATTGAATAAAATTTTTGTGTTTTGTTGAATAGAATTGGTTTAACAGTAGTTTTAACTGAATAAATGTTAGGGGGGCTGAATTTTGGACAAGATGTGTTGTTACTTTGGGTGTCTATTATCTGTCTCACTCTGCTTCTTCAGTGATCGTAACTACAGAAGGAGTATACACGGAAGATTTATGGTTTGGAATTTAGCTGACATATGAAATGTACTAGGGAAGCCTACCATCAGGTTGATATTAGAGTGATAGAAGATATGGTGCAGTATCATCTGTGATACCTGTACCACAGAGATAAAAGTAGTATTTTTTTCTATGCATACTTTCTGAATCTCAGTTTTGTAGCTAAAGGATTTTGCAATGTAACAACTGAAGAGTATTGAGATAAGGTTTGAAACGTGTAGCTGACATATGAAATGAAGCTGACATAGTAGAAAATGTAGCTGAGATTTATGGTTTTGGAAAATGTATGACATTAGTTTTATTTTGTTTCTATGTATATCGTTTTGAATCTCATTGTTGCAAGGATTATTGCATGGTTGTAGAATTATTAATTATCCAACCACCTACATTTACCCTTAAAATTAGGCAATAACCCTAATATCATTTTCACCCTCTACCCTACCGTTTCACTTACTCTCTGTTGATCGAATATAGTACAAAGGCAAGCAAAGTAACAGGTTAGTCTTTATGATATTCTTATTTTTTGTTAGATCTCATTGTTATCATTAATAGATATGTTGTAATGTGGTGTCCTTCTAAATCCTAGTGTTCCTCCATTTGGGTCACCTGAAGGCCAAGACCGCTGATGTTACCCCCAAAGGATTCTGAAAGCTTTAAGAGTCCGACCCTGCCATACCCAGAATTTATAAGGAGTATGGGTATCAAAGTACTGATGATAAATATGCTGATATAATGATTTAATCTGAACAACATTGGTTCAAGATGAACAATTGATGAACGAAGATGAGATGAGACATGACCACCGAAGGATGAGTCATGAACACCAAGGACATACCTGCTATTTTATCAAGACACATTCCCAGTTGACAAGTTTGTTCATTTTGTAAGGCTATGGATCAAAAAGGATTGCGAAAAGCCTACAATACCTGTAACGCTGTGTTTGTCTTTGCAATACCTTAACAAGTTGAGATTGATAAAAAGTTGAGAAAGAAGCTCCTATAAGTATTTGAAGTTGTGGTTGCGAGGTTGTGATTCCATGATGTGGGTTGCAAGTTGTTATGTAATTTGCTACTTTATGACTATAAGTTATGTCTTAAGTAATGTCTTAATTATGTCCATTTTTAACTCTATTTCTATGGATAAGAAGCTGACTAAAACACCTTAATTCAGGTGATGCATTTTGTGTTTTAGATGGCAGGTAACCTATATGCAGTTGGTTAGCATTTACAACACCTAGTAAAATGGGTAAAAGGAAGATATGCATTAACAACACATTCATAACAATCAACAAACACATTCAACCAACACACTTCATTAAAGATAGTTGGTAAAAAACCAGTGTTTGACCTATACAAAGTCAAATATCAACACTTAACTTACATCTAATAAGTACGCGCAAGGAAATAGACAATAAGTCTTCACCTTAGATAGTCAACACATACAAGTACATAACTTAACTAGCTTGTGGTGTACTCTGTGTGGTTTGTGAACCATGAACACCAGCTTGTTGTGAACCATGAGCAGCATCTCCATGACCAGCAACACCAGCTTGTTGTGAACCACCCCCTTTTTTACTCTTGCAGCCTCTTGAAATGGACCAAACGCTGCTTTCCACCACACGATTGCAAGTAACACTCTATCCTGTCTTTGTCAGCTCTTAGACTTCTTCATTTCATCTTGCAAGCTCAGCGGCAACTCTTTTTCCTTTTCTTAGGGGGTCTGCCAATATGTGGGTGAGGTTTTTGGTGGTATAATGGTTGTTGCACAATCTGAATTCCTTCCAACCCTTGGTGCCATTCACCTGGATTTATCTTCAAATTTATACAGTCTCTTTCATGTGTTTACCAATGAAACGGGAAGACAATAAGAACTCTGGTATTCCAGTACTATCCCATTATTTGCCTGATACCCATATGGAAGCAACTGCATGTGTGCAGTGGTAATTCACCAACTCCCATTTCTACAACAACATACTCTTCACTCAGATTAACCACAAATTGAGATCACACCCATTAGGACAAGTTACTTGAGACAAGTCACTACCATTCCATTCACAACCTAGGAAAATTACATCCAATTAGTAAATCTAACAAAAGCCATAGAAATTTTGATTGTTTAGATACTTAACCTTTCAACTTTGCAGCAGCCCTTAA
Source organism: Tanacetum coccineum (assembly GCA_026074375.1). NCBI lineage: Eukaryota > Viridiplantae > Streptophyta > Magnoliopsida > Asterales > Asteraceae > Tanacetum > Tanacetum coccineum. The sequence continues at coordinate 36,325 of BQNB010050862.1, read as the reverse complement.
CAATAACTTTAAAGATCTTTGCAGTACTTGTGTTAAAGGAGGGTCCATCACACTTGTCTTGCACCTGTCTGAACATATCACAATTCTCTTCATAAGGTATTCCCTTATGTATTCCGAAGACAAGTGATAATAGCTTGTCCCTTCCCAGCTAGAAGCTGCCTTTTAGAAACTTCGACAAAAGTTATTCAAAAGAATAATGCTTTTTGCCTAACGCTGCAATACAAGTCACACCATAAGTAGACATAACCCTTAATGCAAAACAAAAATAATACAAGTGTACCTGAAAAGTGAGACCTAGCCCAGTTTGTGTGATCTTCCCAACCATTCATAACTCTAGTTGGAAGATTTTCATTTCTTCCATTCTTTTATCAAACTTCTGAATGGTGGAAGCAGTGGCACATTTCCAAAACATAGCTTGTAAAACATACCATCTCCAAACATTTCAAATTACCATAAAGTGTTGAGACAAAACCTATGTTCTGCATTTGGAAAGTTCTCTGCTATGGCTGGTATCACACCCTAATGTATAACAGAATATATGAGAAAACTAGTATATATACACACCATTTTAAAAAAGAGGGGTTTTAAGTATGAAATTACCTTTTGCCTACCAATAAAAAAGTAGCGTTTGGAGTTTCTGAATAAAGGCTCAAGATCACCACCTATGCATCAAGGAACCACTTCATGATCCTAGGATATGTTGTAATGTGGGGTCTTCTAAATCCTTAGTTCCTCCATTTGGGTCACCTGAAAGGCCAATGCCTGATGTTATCCCAAGGATTGCTGAAAGCTTTTAGAGTCGACCCTGCCACCCAGAATTGATAAGGATGTATGGGTATCAAAGTACTGATGAGTAACCAATGAACTGGAAGACAATAAGACTCTGGTATTCCAGTATCTATCCCATTATTTGCCTGATCCCATATGGAAGCAACTGCATGTGTGCAGGGTATTCCACTCAACTCCCATTTCCTAGAACTACATACTCTTTCACTCAGATTAACCACAAATTGATCACCCCAAGGACAAGTTACTTGATACAAGTCACTACCATTCCATTCAACCTAGGAAAATTACATCCAATAAGTAAATCTAACACAAGCAGCCCTTACAATAAGCTTAAAGATTTTTGCAGTACTTGGTGTTAAAGGTCCATCACACTTGTCTTGCACCTTCCGAACATTCACAATTCTCTTCATAAGGTATTCCCTTATGTATTCTAGACAAGTGATAATAGGCTTGTCCCTTCCATCTAGAAGCTGAATGATTTGAACTTCACACAAGTTATTCAAAAGAATATTGCTTTTTGCCCTACCTGCAATACAATCACACCATAGTTAGACATAACCCTAAATGCAATACAAAAATAATACAAGTTGTACCTGTAAAGTGAGACCTAGCCCAGTGTTGTGGTGGGATCTTCCTCAACATAAAAGCTTCTAAGTTTTGATTTTTTCATTTCTTTTCCATTCTTTTATCAAACTCCTGATGGTGGAAAAGCAGGTGGCACATTTTCATAACATTTCTGTAAACTTACCTCTCTAAGACATTTCATATTATCAAAAATGTGATTGAGACAAAACCTATGTCTGCATTTATGAAAGTTCACTGCTTATGGCATGGTACACACCCTAATGTATAACAGAAATATATGAAAAACTAGTATAAAATACAACACATTTAAAAAAAGAGTTTTAAGTATGCAATTACCTATTTGCTGTCAGATCTAAAAGTGAAGTTTGGAGTTTCTGAAAAGCTCAAGATACATCACCTAGGCAACAAGGAAACCACTTCCATGAATCCTTTCTTTCAGATGCAACCTACAGCAAATGCAAGTGATAGATCCCATTTGTTTGGGTCTACTCCAACAGTAGTCTTAGAATTTGGCCAGGGTAAAATGGTCTAGACAGAAAAACCATCAAGACATAGAAATCCCTTCTCCAGCTTTGAAACCATCTTTTAAATGTCCTAAACATATGTAGATCCGCTTGAACTTTCTTTCTTCACTGTCTGGATCTTCTGGTGGTTCAACCTCTATCTTAACACCAATACCACAAATCACTCAAAAAACCAAACAATATAAAACACACAAAACTCACACCCAATCCAACACCACCACCTACACATACACAAACAAACAACAAATAAACAACAACCCAACAACCAAAACACACCACCACACAACCACCCCCAAATAACCAACCAACCAACAACACAACCCAACAACCCCAAACCAACCACCAACACCACCCCCACACATACCCACAAAACCAAAAAAAAAAAAACACACCACCAAACAACATCCCAAAAACCAACCTCCCCACAACAACCAAAAACACCCAACCACCAACACATTCAAAAAAACCCAAAAAAAAACAACACTAACTAACAAAAAACACAACTAAAAAACATTAAAAATACACTTTAAAACAAAATAACCACCAAATAATCATAAAACAACACCTAACACAACACCCACAAATCCCACATCATTACAAACCATACCTAACAAAATTATAATACCCCTAAATACTTTTTCAACCTACTTACCCAACCTAAAAAATTAATACCTAACTTTACCCATAAAACAACCAATAACACAAAACAATCCACCCCCAAACACCAAACTATCCTACAAACACACAACCTAAAAAACACCCCACCCAAAATTAACAACAACCATAAAAACCCAACATAACTACCCCCTACCACCCCTAACACACCCAAAAAAAATACAAAACAAATAAACCTCAAAACCACCCCCCCCCAACCCCCAACAACCAAACACAAACAATCACAAAAAACCAAACACCAGACCTCCAAGATCAAAATAATCACAAACAACCCCACCAAAAAAAACAACCCCCCCCAAACACACACCCTAACCCCACCCCCACACCCACCCCAAACAACCCCAAACAACCACAACAAAAACACACAACCAACAATACCCCCCAAACAACCACCAACCAACAACCCAACACAAAAAAAAAACCCAACACCCTACCACCCCACCTCAAAAAAACCCCAACAACCCCTCACCACACACAACAACAAAAAAACAAACAACTAAAAAAACAAACACACCCCCCAACACCAAAACCCCTCACCACAAATCCAACCACCCCAAACCCAACCCCCACCCAAACAAAAACCAATAAACCACAAAACACCCAACCTTACACCCCACAAACAAAACATCTACACACAAACACAACACACACCTAAACCACCACACTCAAAAACAAATCCATAATCAACCCCACACACACCTCCTAAATCCTAAAAACACCCTAAATAAACAATACCCAAACCTCCCAAATATAACCCAACAACCAATTACATTCACACCCACTAACAAATACAATAAACTCATCAATAACTACACTATCCAATACATAATTCACTAATATAAAAATTTAACAAAAAAAATCTTAACAATCACCCAACAATAAACATACCCCCAAGTATGACAATACTTTACTATTACTTATCCACCCCATACCACTCTAAATAATTCAAAACAAAACATAATAACCTCAAAAACTCCATATGTCTAAACACTACACCACACTAACATCAACCTAAAAAATTTTTAATTAAAAATCACAAAATCAACAACCCCTCCACTAAACTCAATTCAACCCTAAAATAATATTATAAACCTCCTCACTATGTCTTTCAAGGTTAAGGATTATTGGAAAGTGTATTTTCTATCATATAAAATCGAAGATAAAGTTATAATATGAATTATGTTTATGTAAAATGTTAAATAATAGATTAAATATAAAGTGATCCTCGTTGACAACTCCCTTCTAAACCACCGAATTCGATACCCACTACGTGCAACCTTCTTGACACAATAGTACCAGGGACCCCCCCCAAACCCAAATAAAACCAAATAACATACAAACCACACCCGACACCACCCACTACACAATACAAACCCTTAATAATCACCTTCAACAACCTTAATCCCCAAAAAACAACTTCCTTCATTTCCCTTAACACCCCACCCACCCAACACAACAAAACAACCAATACAACCCACAAACAAACCATCCACCACACTTCCCCCAAACCCAACTCAAAATACCTACAAATCACATAAATTCACTCCCCCCATTCTACTAAAAATCCCACCGATCTATTAATTAAAATCCTAGCTTCCACTTCGACCTCGCACATCAAATGTATTCCCTGACACCCCCTGCTAATTAATTCCAACTCGTAAAAGTAACCAAAGATACACCCCCCTTTTTCACCCCCACCAAAACCCTGAACTTTTAACGTGTACATTAGCTTTTATATATAAATAAACAACCCACACTATTTATACTACACCACCTACTACCACCATTTTACTTTCTACATATTCACATCCATTCCTTACACCCAAACACTCCAACCCCCCTTCTCATCCACCACACCCTGACCTCCCCCCCAAACTGTCCTGCTTCCCTCACAATATCGGCCACCGGAATACCACCCACATTCCGAGTCACCAGGAAAGAGTTTATTCCGGTGACTTTTCGCGACCAACACCAAATGTTTTATCCTCATAAAAGCCGGATTCCTACCCGATCCCATACTCACTTTCCTCCACGCGCTACCCCCACCAAAACTACCACAGCCGACTCCCCACCACCTTTAACACCATCTACATCATCATCTTCATCACTCAGTCATCACCCTCGGCATTCACCATCTCACTATAACACCCACGACCCCATGCACACCACAGCCACCGTGGGGGTGGTTCTGTGAATTATAGGAAGAAGGGTGCGTTTGATTGTTATAAATACAACAAGGGTTGTTTGTTGCTTCGGCTGTTAAAGAAGCCGGGGGGGTGTCGGGTTTGGTTTCGTGGGTTAACAAAACGGGACCAGCCGGGGAGTTGGGTTGTCGGGTTTGGTATTTGCACCTCGAGGGTGCGTGGGTTTTGGTTTGCGTCGGGTTGGGACAGCCGAGGGGAGGGGGCGGTGTCGGCCCTGGTGTGTACAGACAATAGGGCTTGCGTTTTGGTTAGTCAACAACCCCAGGGGGTGTTTGTTTGCGGTGAAGCACACCCCCCAAAGGTGGTTTGTTGGGCTTAGAAGCGGGTGGTGTGTGGGACGTTACACCCACAAAGGGTTTAAAGAATATATTGTGTTTTTATCGAATTTAAAACACCTGTCCATTTATATTTATTCTCTAACCCACATACATTAACCTTTTTTATAAAATAATATTTTCTACACCTCCTTACATGATCTGCTTATTTGTAAGTGTTAACCAAAAATACCTGGGCACCTCCTTACTTTGGTTTGTTACAAGGATCTTGGGTGCTTCTTTTGTTTGCGCGTCGCTCGTCGCCCCACACCCCCGCCCCCGCACTCACATGTGTGGTGTGCGTTGTTTTTTATCACAGCCGCGGGTGTGGACTCGGTGCCGAAAGCGTGGTGGATATGGGTGAGTGTAGATAATACATATATTTATATTTAATTTATTTTATAGATATTGATATATATATTTATTGTGAATATTGTTTTGTTTTTAATTGAGAATTTATATGGTTTGAAGGAAATATAATTGGGGTAGTAAAAAGATAAATTTAAGAGGAATTTAACTCAGTTAGAGATATAGGATAATTGAGAGGAGTTGGACCAAATTAAGCAAATATCTATACAAAACACCATTACTAATTTACATTTCTAATAATACCAACAAATCAAACCAACAACCCACAAAAATTCATAAAATCAACCTTTAAAAATAACCATCATCATACCACTTTAATACAAATTAAACAAAATATTTCCATTTCAAAAACAACAAAACCCCCATACAAAAAACAAACAACCATAAATAATTATTTAGAAATAATTGGTCCATACATAAGATGACCAAATTAAAAAAGTTTTATTGTTATCAATAAATAAGAAACAATTTATATATTTGTACCACACACCTCACACGGAATTTAAATAATTAAAAATAAAGGATTACTCTAATTCATATGAATCTATAATGGTGATATTAATATAAATATTAACTTAATGTTTTGATACACGATTAAGATTAACAAAAGGAAGCAGGTTAAAAATAGTAATATTTAAAAAAATTGAGATAATAAAGCTTTTCACACCTCTATTAAAAACCAAAAAATTGAACGGTAAAAAAAATTTTTTTTATTAAAATAAAATTAAAAATAATAAATACTCAAAATCCTAAAAAAAAACAATTCAAAAACATAAATCATCACCCAAACAAAATCAAAACAAAATTCACAACAACACAAACAAAACTAAATCCCACACCAAAACAATCAAACCCCAAAAACAATCATATATCAACAACAAAAACTACTCTCTAACCAAACACACATAAATAAAACATTTCAAAATATACTAAACTATAAACATTAAAACAAACCAAATTTTTACCTCATCAATAACATCAAATCAATAAACCAATTACACACAAAAATACTATCACATTTACAAATCAAAAAATTACACATACAAACAAATCCCATAAAATTATCATACTTATCAATCCATATCCCACACCAAAATCTTTTATAAAAATCTTTTTCCTTAATTTTAACAAAAAACTAAACAAATAAACCCTCCAATTTTCACCACCATTATACTATCCATCTTCCATCATTAAAAACAATTATTTATATCATTCACATACAATGAAAATATATTCTGTTGTGACCAGTTCGCACGGAAATCTAACTAGGTTAACCGCACATTAACGGTGATGGTTCCTGTTTTCCATCACACCATCAACAAGTTAATCTTAATTATAATCATACAATTTATCTAAACTATTACCAATAAAATAAAAAACCCAAACAAAAAACCAAAAAAACAACAAATATCATCCTTCAAACCACAAATCACAAAATAAATCCCCAACTCAAAACACACTCTCCTCCACACACTTCCTCCCCTCCACTCACAACCCAAAATTTCCCACCATAAAAATAATCCACCCAAAACTCCATAACAACAATTTCACTTCAATTACAAAATCATCCACCATATAACATTCAAAAAAACACAAAAAAATTTTCAAAAAACCAACTACATATTACACCTATTAAACCAACAACAACCCAAACATCCACCCCAACCATAATCCAAAACAATATAAAAAACCTTATCCACTACTAATTCCACAAATCATATCAATTCTAATACCACACCTCAAAAAAATATAATCAACAACAGTTCCCCCAATTATAAAAACACAAACAAAACATAAAAAAATATCAACCCCCTTAAACCATAACACTCCTTATGAGAAACATATATCTATAACCTCCACACGATTTAATATTTTGTATAGATATCGTCCGACTAAGGAGTCGTATTGAATAATCACATTAGTTTGATTAAATACACATTGAAATTAATAATTACTTAGTCATAATTTGCATCACAATGAAAAGCTTGAGTGTAAGAATCAATGCACTAATCGTCAAGCTTTAATTCATGAGAAAAACATGTAAAAGTGATACAATAAAGATGGTGAGTTCATATATTAGTAAACAAATGACTGAAATCATTATAACACATTACAATGTACACCCTCCAGATAACACCTCCATCAACAAAAACAGTCAAGCACCATAACAAAACACACCGTAACACCCTCATCACCCCAACATACACCCTACAAAACCCTCAAACACCTCATCACCAAAAATCCCCAATTACACACACAATATCAATTCAACACCCAATATATACACACCCAAATATATAATTTCTTTCTATCCACCAATACAACCATAACACTATACTATCACTACTACTCTTTTAATACATTCCACTCATTCAAACCATCACAACCTATTCCCACTACACCATAATAAACCTTATACCACTCCCTTTACCCTCAACTAACAAACCAACACCAATCTAACCTATCAAACCTAACATCTATATCTACTCCAATACATACACCCAAATTTCTATCACCACCATTACCCCCCAACACATAACTTATTCACCTCCCCCTTTCTACAAAAAATACACTAACTACCCTTCACCACTCACAATCATAACTTATCAAATTCCCCCCATATCTAACCACCATACACCCCACTCTTTCGTCACAATCAAAACTAATTAACAACCAATTTACAACAACAATACTAAAGCAAATATAAACACCATTTCTTACCAACACTAAAATTAAAAACCAGCAAAAAAACATTGTTCCTCTATAAACCCTCACAAATTCCTTTATAACACAAAACCCATTTGTTATAAGATAAACCCGTAAAAGAATAATGTATTATTGCTACGACAAACGCCCCCCGTATCCCAACCTCGGAGTTAAACTACTAACAATTCATGAATAATGTGCTTAAGCGAGGCTCAAGAACACCCCATCAGATTATACGACCACGCACTCACACACAATAACTCCAACACCCTCTATACCCAACACAGCATGTCTCAGCACCGGATCTCGCACGACCTATAATTATGTCGCTGATTATAATACACGTACTAAATACGATCAACGATGCTTACATCGTAACGACGAAATCATACATATTTTTATATGTATGCAGTCATATATACATGTGATGAGAAATCCACTTGCGCGTCTTTAAACCTTAACCCTTAGTATATTACTTGTATATATACTATTTTTCGTCTAATCATAACATTTACTCAAATATTTTAAAGAAAAGTTACTATTTTTCGACCTTACGTTTTTACCGAATGAGTTAATGATTCTTAAATATTAATGAATAATATATTAATCGGACCTTTAATTCATCAATCAAAATCGTACTCATAATGTAATAATATTAATTAAAATATCCGTGATCTTTAGTTTTTGACCCGCTATATCTCAAGTTTTAAAACTGATAATCCTCGCGGCAAAGTAAAATGTGATTACGAACAACTTTCGTGTTTCGCCGGAAGGCTGAAACGGACCCGAAAGTGTTCAAATCGTTTAATTAATAAATGTGTCATTTTTAATATATATTAAAAATAACATATTTTCCCACTAAAGTGTATATTCCGATTACACCTAGTTTCTACGATATTTGACTAAAAGTCCGTTTTATATCAAAAACATCGTTATAATTATTAATTTGTTATATTTTGTAAATCAAAATATAATTTATCAACATCTCGATTCCCGAATCTTATGTTTCGATTTTTGATATTTATTATTCGGTATAAAAGGTGTCAAGGTCCATTTTTGGTCCAACTCTCGTCTCAGATATATCCAATATCTCTTTTAACTTATATAAATTCCGTGTTAAATTTTATTCGTGTTTTACTTAGCCGCGCAAGTTATTATTGTCTCAACACATATAAATTTCTCAATTAAAATACATGAAACAAATATATATATACTATATATATATATAATATATATATCTATATCTTATTATATCTATATTATATATCTCTTTGTATTTATCTTAACACACCTATATCGGTGATACCCGGCTGTTTCGCAGCCGTGTCAACAGCCCCGCGGCTGTGATAATAAACCAACGCACCCGTGGTGCCTCGGACACGACCAAACGCACCCCTAGACGCTATAACAAACCAAACGCGCCCTTGTATTATTTTTAACCCAACCCCGACAGCCCCTCGGCTGTCCCGGCTTTTCGACAGCCAAACAAACACCCCGCGGTGTTATAATATCAAATCCAAACGCGACCCCTTTTTGGTATAAAGGCCCGACCGAACCCCCGGTGTCCTAAAAAAACGGCACCCTTTTTGGGGTGGTAAGAACCCACGAGCCCGAACCCGGCTGTTAAGCCGAACACACCACATGAAGGTGGGGTGGGCTGTCACCGCAAACAAACACCCCCTTGGGGTTGTGACTACACCAAACGCACCCTATTGTGTGTAGGACACCCCGGCCACCCCTTTCCCCCGGCTGTCCCAAACCCGATCGCAACCAAAACCACGCACCCTCGAGGTGTAATACCAAACCCGACACCCAACTCCCCGGCTGCGTCGTATTGTTAAAAAAACCACGAAAACAAACCCGACACCCCCCGGGTTCTTTAACAGCGAAGCAAAAAACCACCTATGTTGTAATTATAACATCAAACGACCCTTTTCTATAATCACAGCACACGGGTTGCTGTGGTGGTGCATGGGTTCGGTGGTGTTATGTTGTGATGGTGATGCCGTGGTGATGATGTTGATGATGATGATGCTGGTAGATGGTGTTATGGGGTGGTGGGGAGGCGGCTTGTGGGTAGTTTTGGTGGGGGTTAGCGCTATGGAGGGAAAGTGAGTATGGGGATCGGTTTAGTAGATCCGTTGATGAGGATAAAATTTGGTGTTGGGTCGGAAAAAAAGTCACCGAAAACTTTTCGGTGACGCGAGGTGGTGGTTCCGGTGGCCCGGATATAGTGGAGGGGAGGCGAGATGTATAAGTTTAGTGTGTGTGTAATGATGGAAATGATTGACATGATATATAAATTTTTTATATATTATAAAATAATGTGACAAGTTAAATAAGTTGAGGGGTAAAAAGTGTAACTTTTTCATATACTTTTTGATAAAAGCGGTTCGGGACTCATTGGCGGAGCTTAAAGCGGAGATTCAACTCTTGAAACTTGCGCCATTGTTTTCCTAATCATTTTTCTGACAAAAATGAGTATTTATTTGATATTATTTCATAAATATTTTATAACATTTAATAAAATATTTGTTATTTATTTTATGAACCGGTTTTGCTTCGTCCGAAATAAAAATGGATTTCAACTCGAATATTCGCGTTATCAACAACGCTTTTAATTAAAATGATGACTAATTTATTTAAACTTTTTTATTAAATTAATACGATAAATAAAAACAAATTTATTGTTTTTGTGTGTGCCGCGTTGTATATGTTCGAAATAATGTTTGCGGTGCTGTTTTTACCCTTTTGGACCTCGTTTCCAGGTCTCGGGGACAAAAAACTAAAAAGTGGGGGGGGGGGGGGGGGATTGGGGGGGAGGGATGGGGGGGGGGTGTCAGGCAATGTCATTCCACATCAAATTGCTTTAGAGTCCGAGTCGTGAAATCGTGATTTAGATGATCGTTCTTATAAGTCAAGCCAGACCTAAAAGTCAAAGATTGACATCGTCATTCTAAATTCGAAAATTCTCGGATGTTACAGTTTTATTCGACCAAGTCACTCTCCGTGGGGAGCACCTGTGTTGTTTGTCAAGAAGAATGATGGTTCATTCCGGATGTGTATTGACTTTCAGGAATTGAACAAGCTGACCATCAAGAACCATTATCCTCTCCTCACGATCAACGATTTGTTCGACCAGTTACAAGGTTCACGTTATTTCTCTAAGATCGATCTTCGTTCTAGTTATCATTAGCTAAGAGTGCACAGAGAAGGATATTCCAAAGACCAGATTTAGGAGCAGTATAGACATACGAGTTTACGTTTTGTCTTTAGGGTTAACCAATGCTCCATCGATTTTATGGACTTACGTGAACCAGGTGTGCAAGACGAACATAGAACAAGTTGCTATCGTGTTTATTGATGATATCTTGATCTACTCGAAGTCTAAGGAGGATCACGAGGTTCATCTAAAGTTAGTTATGTAACTGCTCAAGAAGGAGAATGTGATAATTCACATTTTCAGGTCATTTTACGTCAATAAACTCAAAACTAATTACTTTGAACCTTTACGTGTTTACTTTTAATTTACCCGTTAAGTTAAATCGTGTAAATTAAAAAACAACTTTAAACGTAAACCGGCATTAAATAAATATATATGTTTACGTCTAATATGTGTTATCATTCATTAGTACGAAAATGATTTTGTAAGTTTTCATATTTGATTTTCAGTGTTTTTCGTAAAAACACTTACGTATACATTTCCCATCAAGCATGCTTGCAATTAATCTCCACCTTTCTTATATAGACATATTTGTAATTTGAATTAAATAAGACAACACATTTTAGTATTTCTTTCTTGCCTTTTGTCTTTAGCCGCCCCTTTCCTATGCTAAATGTAGTATATGCAACATAATGGAACATTGAAAATCCAATCTTTGTGATTAAACCCATTTCCTAAGCATGTTATGACTTCGTACACTCACAAAACACCCACCTACCACTTCTTAGGGATATATACATGGCAAGGAGTATTGATCAAGGAAGCATGCATGTTTTTTGGTTTAAAAGTGCCACTATTTGACCAAATAGGATTTTAGAATCCTTAATTAATCATAAAAAACACATGAAAAACACATTAAACATCCAACCCACCCACAAAAATAACAAACAATATAGACAGTCTACCCCCTTTACTCTTAACCCAAATCAACCTACAATCCTACAACAACCCTTAATTTACCCCCAACTAACACTAATTTAATAATAAACCAAATACCCAAAAATAAACACTTCACACCAAAAAAACCAACCACCCACCATCCACCACAAACCACCCCCACAACATACCCCACACACAACACCCCCCCCACCAAAACCTAACCCCCCCCAACCAACCCCCCCCAAACACCATCCAAAAAACCAACACAAACAACCCCACACATACCACCCCCAAAAAAACCCAAAACACAAACACCACTAACCACCCACAACCAAAAAAAACTACTAAAAATTAATTAATTTTAACCACTACCAACACAAAAAAAAACTTACCCCCCCACAACCCAAAACCCAACACACACACCCACCAACCACAATCCACCAACTTACCATAAAACACTAAAAACAACCCACCAACAAACCCAACTATCCTACCCCAAATCCAAACCACACACAAACAACAATAACAATCACCCCCAAAACCACACCAACAACCAACCAAAAACCCCACACCCCCCAACAACAAAACCTATAAAAAAACACCCACAACCCCATCATACCCAACACCACCATAATAAGAAACCTAAATTACCAACCACATAAAAAAACATACAAAAAATAACACTTTCTACCCACTACATAACCTAAAACTTACATCCCCAATACATGTACAACAACACCTCCACCACTACTACTCCATTACATAACTCCTACTAATAATCACCAATATACATCATACCATAATAATCACCTAAACCTTAACACTCCATCACCCCCATAACATAACCCCATCCCCCAATAAAACCCCCTCTCAAATTAACCCCCCCCAACCATCCTATCACCCCCATTACTACTAAATACCATCTTTCCTCTTCATGTCATATCTATCTTCCCACCTATTAAACTGGTATACAAACCCATTATCCCCCCACACACACAACTCATATATCCACCCCTAATATCTAATTCACCTCCTAATTTCACACAGACGGAATGGTTTAAGGGTAGTTAGTAATGGTTCTTAATTTAATTTACATCTCGTGTAGAATCCCGTGACTCTTTTGTGGCTGAAGAGAACTTGATAGAGGATGTAGATGTTGATATGGTGGTTTAACGAGACACCACAGAACCTATGGGAAGGAATGGTTCGGATTCCAGAGACAGTGTTCTCTTATCAAATCAATTTTTCTAAATGACTTTATGTGACCATCGTCCAAATAAGATTCATATATTCTATGCATGATAAATTCTCGTCCCAGCCATACATTTCCCTAATACTTCTCCACTTCACATTTAACATTTCTCCATCTAAACACCTCTTCAAACAAAACTTCTCCACTAAATAAACTACCCCACTACCTTCACAAGACTCTACACATCTTAAACCAAATAAACTTCCCAAACACACCTCATTAAACCCCTCATTCTATATCAATTCACAAAATTACCAATCAATTTATAAATATAATGACACAAACCCAGGCCCCCTACACAACCATTTTTTACTATATAACCCCCAAACACCCAATGGTATCAAATCCACCTTCGCCTAATCTTTCTTTTAACTATGCACCCCCACGCCCCCGCCCACCACCGCGAATCCATGTAAGTCGGATCCCTTGACAGCCAACGGTGTTGCACTTGAGCTTTTCCCTGAAACCACAACTAACCATTATAACTATCCTCGATCCACCCGCGCAAACGAGGTTTATATCCATTTACCCTTACAACTCTTTTCTTAACATGGGTTGTAAGGTGTGATAACTGTTTTCTCTTATAATCTGTTATTCAATTAGGGTGTGATACCAGGCCATAGGCAGAGAACTTGCCAAATGGCAGAACATAGGGTTTTTGTCCACAAACAACATTTAAGATAATATCGAAATTGTCTGGGAGGGTAGTTTTCAAGGAATGTTAGGAAATGTGCACTGCTTCTCATTCCAGAAGTCTTGATAACAGAATGGAAGAAATGAAAAATCACAATTAGAAGCTTATGAATGGTTGAGGAAGCTCCCACCACAACACTGGGGCTAGGTACACACCTTTACAGGTACACTTTTATTACTTTTTGTATTGCATTAAGTTGTTATGTCAACTATGTCGTGATTGTTATTGCAGGTAGGCAAAAAAGTATATTCTTTTGATAACTTGTGTGAAGTTCTAAACAGGCAGCTTCTAGATGGAAGGACAAGCCATTATCTACTTTGTCTAGAATTACCATAAGGGAATACTTATGAAGAGAATTGTGAATGTTCAGAACGGATGCAGACAAGTGTGATGGACCTTTAAACCCAACGTACTGCAATGTCTTTAACGCACTCTTGTAAGGGCTGCTGCCACAAAAGTGAAGGTAAGTATCTAAACACTCTAAATTTCTACTTGCTTATGTTCGATATACTTATTTTGGATGTAATTTTCTAGGTTGAATAGGAATGGTAGAGATGTATCCAGTAAAAACTTGTCCTTGGGGTGATCAATTTGTGTGTTAAACTGAGTGAAAGGACGTATTGTAGTTGTCGGAAAATGGGAGTTGAGTGGGCATACCCTGCACCCATGCAGTTGCCTTCCATATGGGATCAAGGCCAAATAATGGGATAGATACTGGAATTCCGAGTCTTCATTGGTCTTCATTACATTGGTTAACAACATGGAAAGAGATGTATAAATCTTTAGATAAATCCAGTGAAGGACCACAGGGTTGAAGAACTTCAGATTGCCCATCAACCATTATCCCACCAAAACCACACCCACGATTGGCGACCCCCTAAGCTAAGGAAAAAAGAGTGCAGTGAAGCTTGCAGATGAAATGATGAAGTAACAGTACTCTGCACACCTGACAAGGAAAGAGATGTTACTTGCAAATCGTGTAAAGCAGGTTGGTCCCAATTCACAGAGGCTGACACGAGTAAAAAGGGGTGGTTCACAAAAGCTGGTGTTGCTGGTCACTGGGATGGTGCCATGTTCACAACAAGCTGGTGTTCATGGTTCACAAACCACAGAGTACACCACAAGCTAGTTAAGTTATGTACTTGTATGTGTTGACTATCTAAGGTGAAACACTATGTCTATTTCCTTTGGTACTTTAAGATGTAAGTTAAGTGTTGATATTTGACTTTGTATAGGTCAAACACTGGTTTTTTACCAAACTATTTCTTTCATGAAGTGTGTTGTTGAATGTGTTTGTTGATTCGTTATGCAATGAATACTGTTGTAAATGCATATCTTCCTTTTACCCATTTTACCTAGGGTGTTGTAAATGTAACCAACTGTAATAGAGGTTACCTGCATACTAAAAACACCCAAATGCATACCACTGAATTAGGAGCTTTTAGTAGCTTACATACCATAGAAAATAGAGTTAAAAAAGACATAACTTTTAAGACATTATTAAGACATAACCATAAGACATAAAGTAGCAATTACATAAAAATCTGCACACCACATACATGGAATCACAACCTGCAACCACAACTTCCAATACTTCCAATAGGAGGCTTTTTCTCAACTTTTTCTCAATCTCAACCACTTTTAAGGTATTGCAAAGACCCAACACAGCTACTGGTATTGTAGGGCTTTTCTCAATTTTTTTGATCCCATAGCTTACCAAATGGAAAAACAACCACTTGTAAACTGGGAATGCTGTCTTGATAAAAATAGCGGTCATATCCTTGGAGGTCAATCGACCTCATCCTTGGTGTCATGACTCATTCCTCATCTTCTCATCATTGATTCATCTTGCACCCATGTGCTCCAGTAATCATAATCAGCATAATACTCATGAGTACTTTGATACCCATACATCCTTATCAATTTCTGCGTGGCAGGGTCGGACTCTTAAAGCTTACAGCAATCCTTGGGTACCTCAGGTCTTGGCTTTGCAGGTGACCCAAATGAGGAACTAAGGACTTAGAAGACCCACATTACACATATCCTATAAGATTAACAAATGGGAATAAACAAAACAATAAGAATAACCAAAAAGGGACTATACTGTACTTTTGCCTTTGCCTTTGTCCATATTGATCAACAGAGAAGTAAGTGGAAACGGCTAGTGTCAAGGGTGGAAAAAAGTTATTAGGGTTATTGCCTATTTATAAGGGAAATGTTAAGGTGGTTGGATATAAATAACTTCACCAACCTTGCAAAATCTTGCTACAAACTGAGATCCATAAGATATCATCGAAACCAAAATACACACTATTGTCATACATATCCAAACCATAATCTCAGCTACATTTTCAAACCTATGACACGCTACCTTTCCTATGTCTGCTACATTTCAAAACCATATTCTCCAATTTCTCTTCAGTAGTTACATGCAACTCCTTGTAAATGAGATTCAGAAAGTTATGCATAGAAACCAAATACTACTAATATCTCTGATGGTACAGGGTATCACAGATGATACTGCACCCTATTCTCTATCACTATAATTATCAACTTGTGGTAGCTTCCCAAGCTACATTTCATAAGTCAAGCTCCATTTCCAACACATATCTCCAATACTCCTTCAGTAGTTACCCCTCACTGAAGAAGCAGAGGAGAACAGATATAGACCACCCAAAGTAACAAACACATCTTTCCAAATTCACCAACCATTTTTATTCAAGTTAAACTATGTTAAACCAATTCAAATTCCAACAAAACACCCAACTTTTATATTCAATTTCAACCAGTTTCATTCAATGTCATACATTGTTACCAAAGTAGAACAATACACAAAAACACACTACTAACACTATCCTATCATAAATTTTGAATTTTGACTTAATAAAAGTGAATTCAGACTTCAAATGCTTCTCACCGAATGAGTTGTTGGAAACCACCCCACTTGTGCCATCCATCACACCAACAGGCATCCTGTTCATCCTCTTCAATGCTTTGTTCTCCTCATGTAGTGAATAAACCAAACCTTTGTAGTAGTCACTAGGAAGTTCAAGATCCAAAAACCCATAAACACCACACTTCTTTGATTTGTCACGAATTGGGCATCCTCTAAACCTTCTACCAGGGTTATCAGTGGTCCAAGCAGTTTGAATGGGAATAGGGTGTGGAGGTTTGCAGTCACAATGGGTTTTGTTACTAACATCTTGATTGTAGCGTCGGTATGAGGAAGAAGATGATGAACTCATCTTGATTGGGGTGTGTGAATTGAAACACTAATTTGTGTGTGTGAATGTGTGATATGAACCCTAAAAAAATGGGAGGGATGAGGCTAAGATAGGAACAGCCGAAAATACCCCCCACTTATGCCAACTTAACGGGATTGACTAACAAAAGTTAGTCAAAGGGACTAAACCCGATACGGGTCAAAAGTTTAGGGACTGGATCCGTTAAAAAAGTTTCGGAGGGACTAAATCCGTTATACCCGACAAACATTAGGGACGAATTATGAAATTAACTCTATTTTCAATGTCATCATGATCCTTCCACGTGTATGGCAGACAAGCCACTTATATATCACAAAATATGAAGGATAAGGAGAAGCTTGATATATTTCAAAC
>BQNB010050862.1:0-16490 GCA_026074375.1 Tanacetum coccineum | reverse complement strand
GTTTTCTAAAAAGAAGCTCTTTCGGAAACGAAAATATTCATCTTAGTTCAGCTTTATACTTGAGTTTCTAAAATGAAATTTTCTCTATTATGGAAAATATGTTGCAAAAAAAATTATTAAAAAAATGAAAAGAATGATGAAAAATATAAATTGTGGGTTGATAAAGGTTTACTGCATCTTGCCGGCTCACAACCGATGTTGCAGTCTTCAAAACAAAGCCCATAGTAAGATAATAAATACCAAAGCGCATTCGTAAGTATTATCAATAAGAAGCCGTCGTCAGACTAAGTCACTACATCTTGTCGGAGGCGTGACCGATGTTGTAGTCATGTAAATGATGACGGTATTATAGTATGATTATAGCAATAAATGACTAATAAGGAAAATTTAATGGTTAATATTTCTTTTTCTAAACTCAAGTATAATTTTGAACTAAGAATAACTTGCTTTAAGACTTTAAAATTTGTTGGTTGCCGTTGGTAGATTATTTCTAGGAATGATCGCACCAATGAGATCATTAAATTTTTGATGTTTGTGTGCTTTGAGTAGTGTTTTTTATTTAGCGGTAAATCTAAGAAATTCAAACTAAAAGGGTGGAGTATCCCGCTATTACATTGCGAACATTCTCCTGTGGGGTCTCAACCTGATAACCTAAGTCGAACTCGGCTGAATCTATCGAGAATATGCTGGTTGGTGGGTGATCTAGTCTTTTCCCCAGATTTCTTTAGAAATATTGTTATGCACATAAACTATACTACTTTCTAAAACTATCGATCTAAATTTAACTTAAAATTAAGCACAACCACTCTAATTGAATAATTGTTGGGAGCGAAAAGTTGACAAGTTATAGTTATAAGTAGTGTTAGCATTTTTACTTGTACTTAACGGTGATTTTATTTTTACGCTTAGCTTGGGACTAGTGAAAAATCGAGGACGATGAATTTATCCGTCAGGACATCCGTAGATTATTCTATGGGCGCTTCTCATTCTATGATCTCTGTGTTGATAAAATAAAGGAAGTCAAACAGTTAGTTAAGAAAAGAAAAAGGAAAATCCAAAAATATTAGGGATAGTTAGTGTACATATAAAAAAATGGTGAAAACGGGACTTGTCGAAGCTATTGATTCTTTAGTTCCCCTTGACGAACACTTAGCTACTTTTCGAGGTTATTAGTCGAGGGGGATCGAGATTCTTAGTTTTCGTAAATGTTTACTTCATAACATTGCGTGAGGACACGACAATACCTTAGTATGGGGGATTTTGGTATGTGCTTAATTACACATACCTTTTTCCATTAAAAACGAGCCTAAATGACCAAAAACAGACAAAAACTGCCAAATATATGTTTGTTTTGCATTTGTATTGTGCAGGAAACGGATATCACACAAAAGGACGAAAAACAAAGCAAAAACGACAAAACTGAGCACGGAATGGAAAAGTGTGAAAAGACGAAGACAAATCGAAGCCAAAAAGTCAATAAAGTCAAAGGGTCATCAGATAAGTCAAACAGTCAAAGTCAAAGTCAACCCCGAGAAGATAAATCAGAAGAAAATATAACTTGAGGGACTAAATTTGCCAATTCCCAAAGTTATATTACAAGAAGATAAAAGATAGGGGCTGAAATTGCTATTTATTGGAAATACAACTTTAGGGGGCATTTCTGCCAAACCCCTAAAGTGGTATTACAAAGGGACTAGTTTTGAAATAGAAGTTATAAGGTTGAGGGGGCATTTCTGCCAAACCCTCAACCTTGTACACCACACAAGGACGAATTTTGCAAAAGCAATTAAATGGTTGAGGGGCCAAACTTGTACACTAGCCAAACTTTTCCCCTGTCCCTCTTGTTTAACCAAATTTCCCGCCCAAAAAAACCCCACAACCAAGTCACGGGTTCCCCTCCATGTTTTTACCCTGCAACCCAATTAAACCCTGGATAAACCTTTCCCCCCATCCCACTATCAGCCTAAACACTATAAGATTGCCAACTTGGCAATCCCACCATTTCCCAAGCTTTTCAATGGCTGAGATTGTTCAAAAAGAAGCACAAGATGGAATTAAGGGCCAAGATTAGCTTTTTCTAAGCTCTCACACAACTAAAACAACTCTGGAAGCCCTCACAAAGAAAGCACAACACAAAGACCAAGCAAGTGAAGAATTCGGCTATAAATAGGACCCCAATGTAGCATTGTACAACATCTTAGCATAACTTAGCTTAATTTTAGTTTACTTATCATTTTTAAGTCATATTCAGCTTATTGTAACTTAATTTCAGCATTGTACTCTTTTTAAAAAGTTTAATGAAGATTTGAGGTTTTTAAGTTAAAAAGCAATTGCCAAATTCCAAATTCTAAGTTGTTGAATTGTGTTAATAAGCTCTCACTTAAAGCTTATTTATAAGCTGTTTTTATTAATCAACCTAAAAAAGTTAAGTAATAACAAGAAAAGTCACACAAAAAATCACCCAAAACACCACAGCTTATTTCATGGATGATAAGCCGGATATGGATGGGCTTATGGACCCACTAGCTTGTTAAACACAAGCTAGAGCTTTGTTGATTAAGCTCTAATGAGCAGTAGTAGCCTTGTTTAGAGCTAAGGCTTTGGTAAGTCCTTTTTCCTTCAATTTAAGCTAATTTTCTGCATTTGCTTATTTTTCAGCTTATTAGTGCTTATTTCTTATTTGAATATGCTTATTTGAGCTTATTACTAATGTGTGATCTTCTGTCCTTGAGACCCTTGGCCTAAATCACCCAATTCAGCCCTCGTAAAGCAAATTCAGAAAATAAAGGGGTGTTTGGGACAAGGGTTAAAATGGGTCAAATGGGGTTATGGCATGGGTTGGTCAATCAAGTCAGTTTGTAGTAGCTTAATTTAGGTCTATCAAGCAGTTTAAATTAGTTTTTATAAGAAAAATCCAAAAAACCAAGTCCATATTAGTGATGCTTTGAATCTGTTGGTATTTAGCTTTTTAGATTAGCTTATTTTTGAATCATAGCTTAAAGTGTGTATTAAGCTTTGTTTGCATGTTAATTTCAAGTGTTTAAATGCATTGAGTAAGTAGTTTTATAGGCTGCATTTGTAGTTTAAGACTTAGCCAAAAATCTGCATAAGTAGTTAAAAAATGAATTTTGAGCTTTTTCATTAGCTTATTCTGGCTTATCCAGAGTTTCAAAATGCTTTTTGAGTCTTGATTATTGGTCTATGAGCTTAATACTTAATCTGTTTTTGCTTTTTTTTGGACTAGGATACCATTTGCCAGCTTATTTTTAAGCCCAAAAAGCCACCCAAGGGCTGTTTTGTAGAATTTTTTTTACCCATTTTGGGAAAATGGCTTATTTGAGTTTATTTGCTTATTCCCTTTGCTTATTTGGGTTTACAATTGCTTGTTAGTTTAGACTAAGTTCATTTCAGCTTATTCTAGTTTAATTCAGCCCATAGTTTAGCTTTTTAAAGCCTTTTTCATTTTAAAACACCCTTGGCAGTATTAACTTTAAAGTTAATACTGCTCTTTTTAATTAGCCTTTTTTTGCTTATTAGTTGTTCAAAATAATTGAAGTCTGCTTTTTCTTATAGTTTTTTATGTCCTCTTTTCCTATTTCTAGCTTATAGGTCCTTAAGTATCCATCCTTGTGTTTATTTATAAGCACAAAGGTGCCTCCTTATCTGTTTTATATCTAGCTTTTAGCTTATGTGCCAATCTGCTTATATGAGCTTATAGCTCATTATAATTGCTTATTTCTTGTTGCATTAGGTGTATTAGGTTAGTTTAAATAGCTTTTTAGGATTTATAGCTTAATTTAAGCTCATTTGAGCTTATTCTCAAATTCAAACGCTACTAGTAAAGATGGTCCCCTGGGTCTAAAAGGTTTTTCAAAGTCATTTCTTTCTTGACTATTTATTTTATAGTTTAAGTTAAATGCATTTATAGAAGCTAATATGCTGTACTACATAGTACCGTATACGTTTTTAGTCCTCATAATCGACCTTTAGGGTGCTGTATTTTCAGCCCATATGTGGCCATTTTGGGGTGTTTTGCTGCAACTTTTTGCGTTTTAAACTTATTTGCTCTTTGTGGCTTATTGCTAATTATTTTGAGCTTCTTGATGTTTTATATAGCTTATTAGTTAGAATAAGCTTCCCTCTTGCTTATTAGGTTCTGGCTTTAAGCTCACTGTGAGCTATTGGCACTTTTTTTTTTTTGTCAAAAATTTAAAGTGTTTTGAATTCTAGCTTTTATGCTTTGTTTAGCTTTTTAAGTTGCATTATTTTCTGTGTCAAAGGGATTTTAGACAAGTAATTTTGCCTGCTCTTTGCTTATTTGCCAAAGTAACTAGCTTATTTGATATAATTAAAAGCGCCAAACAGTGGCCTAATTTTAAGACTTAGTGTTTATATTAAGTCTATCTGTTAGCTTATATAGCTTATTTTCGTGCTTATTTTTGAGTTTAAATTTTTCTTGTATTTTTTAAAGTTGCTTAATATATAGTCTTTTTCAAAATGTTTAAAGAGAAATATGAGGAATACATGCGTTTGGGATTAGGAGAGACCGAGATGGAGCAGACTCAAACTCGGGACCTATCCCAATCAACCAAACACTTATATAACTAACACATTACCGCTCTGTGATAATTGCTCATCGGTTAGAGGTTTGTTAGTTAAATATATTATACCTTTTTGATCCACGCTTGATCGATGCTTTTTTGATTATAATAGGTTTGTTACCTTGGAACAATCCAAAATAACAAAGTTGAGATTTGTATGTATACACACAAGTGTATGCGGAATCTACTCTTAGATTCTTTAGTGAGTTTATTAATGAAACAGTATATGACCGCACTCAAACATTGAACATAAAATCATACTGCATTCAGTATTATTTAAATAATACGAGTACTTCAGAAGTACTGTGGAGTTACAAACCTTGAATGTCATTACAGACCTGTTCTTTAAATGTATCTTAAAAGTTCTAATTTGCACTACAATTGGGATATTCCTTTTATAGAAATACAAGGAGCCTTTACAAATTTATTTGCTATCTATTAGGATCAGTTTTTAAGTCATACTTTCAAAATAAACACCCGAATATTTTCTCCATGCATTAATTCTTTCAGTTCATCATCTTTGTCAATTTAGCAGTACTAACTCTCTGTATTCTTGCAGTCATTAAGTAAACATTGGACAGTATAACGTTGTACTGCAAGATAACAACTACCTTTAGTACTGTGGCTAGTTACACAGTATTAAGGTGCTTTTTGAAGATTTATTCCTATACAATCCTCCTATAAACTTGTGATTCGTCCTTCAAATCAATAAGTTTCTTCTGAATAAATATCTTCTAGTCTTCTTTTTTTGCTGATGATTGCTTTCAAACCACTTCTGTACTTCTACATTGAGATCTTCATGAAATTGATGGAGTTAAATGCCTGGGGACTCTCATGAGTCTGACCGCTAGCAAACAGTCTATAACTCACATTTATTATCTTAACATCTTTGTCAAACTCTCTTGGCTTAATGGTTACTTCTTTTCTGTCAAAACATTGAATTTGCCAACTCCACTTTGCTCCATCAACAAAATATGGATACCACAGAAGAAATACTCATCTCCGCTTAAAAGATTGTATTCATCTGCTCTCTCCAAATCTCATCATTTTATCAGGCTCAAAACAAAGTATGTTGATCTCCCTAAAGCATAGATCAAAACCTTATGGAATTTGAAGCACTATACTATTCTTGATCCAGACTGTCTAATTCGCTTCTAACAATCTTGTCTATCTAAATCTGCTAGCATTTAACTCACAGATACCTTATAATTCTTGATTCTTCTGTCACATTTGAAAAACTGACTTGTACTTGAATGTCTATGATGTAACCACTACTTGTCTTCCAATCACATAGGAAGACTTTGCTAAGATATAGATTAAACCTATATTGGAGCATCTTATTATTGGTTTAATATGTCCAAAATTCCATTTGAGTTCATCTTATACTCAGTTTCTTCTTACTTAGCTTTTGTCTCTTCCTTGTGTTGTTTAGGTATGGCTTCTTTCTTCTTTTGGTGCTGGTTCTTTGACACTCTTTCTTTTCATGCTATGCTGATGTGTTGCCAGACTAGTTCTTAATCAAACCACTTTTCAGGGTGATTTTCTTTTGAAGGAGACTTCTCATCTAGGAGGAATTGGATGAGGCACAGCCGGAGTAAAAATAACTGAAGAATATATTGTGTCGGAGAATATCTTGCTGGCATTTTTTCCATTCATGCTTGCTAATCATTGGCTCATTGCTTGATTAAAACTCCTATTCTTTCAAAGATTGGCCTTTATGTCATTGTATAGACATAATCCCTTTTGAAGTTACTGATCTTGTAATTCCCCTTTAGGATTCTGCTCAAGATTTTGATCATATTTGAAGTTAAGTTGTGGCTCAATTGTCTATTGCAGTCATTTTTTAGCGAATGATATTAATGATACTGAAGGTCTCATATTTACAGTAGATCTTCTCTTTGTTCGTGCTTGCTTCATCCATAGCTGTCTTTCCGTTTTTTCTTCATAGCTCACTGCCTTGTAATTCTTCATCTTAGCAATTTGCGGCTCTTTGTTCCTCATTTCAATTTGATTTTCAAGTCTATTTGCTTCAAGCCATAACTTAATTTTCTTGTTCACAGATCCTATCTATATTCTAGACTTTCTTTTTAGGCTCTTCCTCTTTATATGGTTTTCACTTTAATTATAATTAAACCATTTTCTTGAACTGCGTGATCTTAGCACAATCTTCTACGTGAATTATGTAATCAGTTCTCCTCTCCAGCAGAGTACTAAGGTTTACCTAGCAATCTTAGTGATAACTATTGGAACTTACTTCTAACTAAGCCAGTACTTATCTTCACGAAAATAAGCGAAGTACTAGAATCAATCAGACATGCTTTTCTCACTTTGCCCTCTTGATTACGAATTGACTTTCAGTTGGAGTCACTTCTTTGATTTGCATAGTTCAGTGTAGTGCTTGATTTTTCTTGAAATCACCTTCTCATCAAAATAACTTCCCTACCCATGTTTGGAAGATCATCTTTCAAATGGCTTCATCGTTATCAGAAATTAAAACCTAGTTTGCTTCCTTGCTTTCCAATCTTTATTGAGATCTATCTTCTTGACCTGTAGAATAAGCTTGGTATAAGCATGAAACTGTAAGTTTTCTTTGTCTTCTACAATGTCAAGCTCTAAAACTCCAATCTGTCTGAATGTGTAGGTAACTAAATTTAATCAATTCTTGAAGTTTCAAAACTACCCTCATCACTTCCATGGATTAACGTGAACAGATGAGAGAGGTAAGTATGGGGTTTAGGACTTGGAGTTATGGTAGAGTTGGATGGTGATAGTTGTGTGGGTGAGGGTTGAGTAGGTGAAGGTTGAGTAGGTGATGGTTGTGTAGGTGATGGTTGAGGTGACTGTGAAGGTGTAGGTGAAGATGAAGATGTGAATCTAGAAGGTGAAGTTGAGGGTTCAGTATCATCTAACATAGTGGGAAATAGAGCAACTCTTGGCTGAAAAAATCCTTAGTTAGGGCCGCTTCCATATTGCTAAACACCTTCATGGTTAGAAGAAGGGAACATGATAGGTTCTAGTATGTTGTTGAAAATGGCTGTGTTTTTATATCTAGGCAAATTTGTATAACTAGGGTACATCAAAAACTTATTGGGGACTATGTGATATTATACACATGTGTCAAAGATCATCCTAGGAAAAAAGGTTAACTTCCTATATTGGTGGCAAGGATGTGACAAAAGCAGGAAATATTATACTACTTCATAACTGCTCCCAAGCAGTATTCTTTGAGTGCTTAAGCAATGGAGATTATTATGAATAAGAAACTCTTGAGGTGGATTTGAAAAAGACACTTTTTGAAAGGTTAACTTATCTGAGTCGTCATGATAGACCATAAATAAGCTCCAATTGTCAAGATCTTGTGTTGGTAGAAGTAAAATCAATAATAGCATTTATCATGGACTTTACCATTTTCTAGTATAGAAGCTTCAGCAGACCTCCAAATTGTTTGATAAAGGATACACTACCTCTGGTTCTTAGTGAGTGCATATTAAATGTGACACTGCGCCCCTGCGATATATGAAATTAACCACCTAAATTCTTTACTCGAATTAGCGCTAAATCTTGATTCTTGATTTAGGGGGTCTTTGTTTCGGCTTATGGCTTATTTGATTTTGGGCTTATGTTTTGTGGCTTATTTTCAAACTTTTTTGGCTTATATAAATCTAATGAATTTTATATATGCCAAATAGTTTGAATATAAAGCCACAAGAAGTTAAGCTTATATGTAAATCTACCCCAAAATCATCTTTACTCGAATTAGCGCTAAATCTTGATTCTTGATTTTAGGGGGGTCTTTGTTTTAGGCTACTATGGCTATTTGATGTTGGGCTTATGTTTTGTGGCATTATTTTCAAAACTTTTTTTCGGCTTATATAATCTTACTCATAATGAATTTATATATGCCCAAAAAGTTTGAAAATAAGCCACAAGAAGTGAGCTTATATGAAACTTAACCCCAAAATCATCTTTACTCGAATTAGCGCTAAATCTTGATTCTTGATTTAGGGGGTCTTTGTTTCGGCTTATGGCTTATTTGATTTTGGGCTTATGTTTTGTGGCTTATTTTCAAACTTTTTCGGCTTATATAAATCATAATGAATTTATATATGCCCAAAAAGTTTGAAAATAAGCCACAAGAAGTGAGCTTATATGAAACTTAACCCCAAAATCATCTTTACTCGAATTAGCGCTAAATCTTGATTCTTGATTTAGGGGTCTTTTTTTTAGAACGGCAACTATTATAAAACCAACTATTCTTGATTCTTGATTTAGGGGTCTTTGTTTCGGCTTATGGCTTATTTGATTTTGGGCTTATGTTTTGTGGCTTATTTTCAAACTTTTTCGGCTTATATAAATCATAATGAATTTATATATGCCCAAAAAGTTTGAAAATAAGCCACAAGAAGTGAGCTTATATGAAACTTAACCCCAAAATCATCTTTACTCGAATTAGCGCTAAATCTTGATTCTTGATTTAGGGGGTCTTTGTTTCGGCTTATGGCTTATTTGATTTTGGGCTTATGTTTTGTGGCTTATTTTCAAACTTTTTCGGCTTATATAAATCATAATGAATTTATATATGCCCAAAAAGTTTGAAAATAAGCCACAAGAAGTGAGCTTATATGAAACTTAACCCCAAAATCAAATAAGCCATGAACTTATGGAATAAAAAGAGCATGTTACGTGGAGGAAAGTAGTCGGGCAAGTAATATATATTTAAGGGTGATCTTTTTGCTTTGATTTTTTTTAAACGACGTTTTTCGATGATAAGTGATAATCTTTGTGCTCGTCTGCTTCTCATGTGAGATGACGAGAAGCTTAATATGTAACATTGTTATCTTTAAATTTTAGAGTTATGATTTCAAAGTATCAATATATTACACTTTTTCGGCTTATATAAATCATAATGAATTTATATCATGAAGGAAATGGACTCAACCGAACCTCAAAGTACAAATGTGAGCACCACCCCTTCTCCAGAAGTTGTTCATCCAGTCAGCACCACCCCTCCTTCGGGTGTGATGAAGTCCCTTGTTCTCGCGTGTGGATTTGCTTTAGGTGGAGTCGGGGTTCTAGCGTCATCCAGTGCTGCTGATGTGATGCAGATAGGAGCTGAGGTTCAAAAAGCAGCTGAAGTCGGAGCAGCAATAGAGGCAATGCTTGCATCAGGTATAACAAAAAATTTATAATGACAAACGACTATCTAGGTAACTGGATGAGATATTAGGATGAATAGAGTAATGGAATGGAAATTTAAATTTTTTTGAACACTAGAAGGTTAATTAAGGATGAAAATTCATAATTTTTTGAACTTTTATCTGATGTGCAGGAGAGTTAGTTGCGTATGGGGGAGGAGCTGTACTTTCTGGGATTGTGTGTGTAGCGTTTGCAAAAGGATGTTATAAGTGTTTCAACAGTGGCGGTGAGTAAAAAAGTATATGATGTATTGTAGTCTAAGGTGTAAACTTTGTATTCTATCAGTGTAGCGCGAATGGTTCGGAAAGTGTATGACTAAAGTGTGCATAATCATAAGTAATTTGAGGTGCAAATCTTCACTTGCAGTTATGGTTGCAGTAATTTTCTTGTATTTAATATGTGAGTTTGGATTTGGTTATGAAGCTTTAGTTATAATAAGTTAAAGCTTGATTGAATTTGGAAGATTTTTAAGGGTTAAAGCTTGATTTGGAAGATTATTGTGATTTGGAAGATTAGTGTGTGAATGGGTTATTTTGTCCTTAAATTATTTTTAGCAAATTAATTTGACCACTTTGGTTGCTTTTGAAGCTTTTGCATAGGTGGGAGGATGGAGAAAGAATAGGAGGTGGGTGGGAAGTGGAGTTTAAAAGGATTTTACTGGTGGTTCAACAATTTTAAAAGCTGTCATATTACATTTAAAGGTCCAAAAAATGTGCATAACACAAATAAGTATAAAATCCTCACGTTTCTATGAATATATTGTTGTTTGCTAAAAAATTCAACTTTTTGGTATCCTTTGAACGTATAGTAGAAACTTGTTACCGGAGGTAAGTAGAAACTTTTTGGTATCCTTTGAATGTATAGTCGTTTAAAAGGATTTTTACTCGTGGTTCAACAATTTTAAACTTTTTGGTATCCTTTAAACTGTTGGAATTAGTAGACATTAAGATCATATTAACTATTAATAAATACGAGCATGCAGCGGAAGACTAGCACGTAAGATCATTCACATAGTCATATAAATTAACATAATAATAATTAAAGAAAAGCGTACCTTTTAGCAAATCTTGAATTAATAAATCAAGAACAATATAAGATCAAAGTATGATCTCTCTTTGGATTCATACACTCGTTTGTTAGCGATTCAATTAGAATGTTAGTTCTTTTATAAACAATAAGCAAAACAACTTACTTTAAGTTGATTAATCAAATAGGTTTTTCCCACTTGGTTGGGTGTAGCCGATTGACTCAACAAGAGAGAAGAGGAAGAGAAAAGAAGTTTTGCTTCAAGTATAGTGCTTCCCCTACCCATTCAAGACAAGAAAAAATACCGAGACGGATATATATAATATCTATCTATATATATAATATGATAGTATATATATATTATAGTAAATTATAGTATATATATATATATATATATATATACAGATAAAGAAGTTAATACTTTTTGCTCCATTTCTGAAATGATTTACGAGCCAACTTTCATCATACTTTAATATACCAGCAAATATCATAAATCATATCGACTAATCAGACAGAGGTATTGTCAGAGAGTACAAGCTACTATCTGTTTCAACTTCTTAGAAAGTTGAACACTAAACCACTAATTATAATTGCATAATAATTTCAGGTTTAGTGCGCATTAACTACTCACCTTTAGCCTCATAACAGCATTGACAGCCAAGGTTGCGAAATGTTCCTTGTCTTGTGAGAGAATTTTAGAGCTCAATGTAGTCATTGCAATCTTCCACACACACACACACACACACACACACACATTTCTCTGCATGAACCGTTAAACGTGACATTAACATGCAGTAACAAAAACTCGATTTCATAGGTAGTACTAATTCGGCAGATAACACAAGTGAGTTATCTTTGATGTAAGCAATACGAACCTGCATCTTCCTTGTTATCCTACACCCTATCCAACAATGCACTTCGAGCACAGTCAGCGGCCATGCGGTAACCTGAAAGTTGAAAAAAACAATAAAAGACATACACGTAAAAGTCAAGTTAAAGCTTGAAATCGATAACAGACATCAAACAGAACTGAAATTATTGTCATTTGATGAATTTTCGTGGCCAAAACTTCTCGGCCTCCCTTAAAAGTTCCCAGCCAAAACTACTACCGACGTAGTCCGGTCACCCACCTCATCGTCTTGCACTTTCGAGATGTCTAATCATAAAAATAAGAAATTTAACATTAGCCTTGATAAAGACGCGACAATTTGGATAGCAATGGGCATAAAGACAAAAAGGACTAATATAAGGATACCAATAAGGACTTCAGCAGCAGGGTTGTCGATATGAAGAGACTTTAAGATTGTAGCACCGTCGTTCGTCACTGTGACACACTGCAATATTTTATCCTGCAAATTTTGAATAGTAAGAACAATTAGTATGCGTATTAGAAGATAATCCTCTCTCTGGTTAACGGATACATATGTACAAAACACTAACCATTCCCTTGGGCCCTAAGGTCGTCTTCACCAAGTCAGCTATTGCCATAGCTCCAACAAAGGATGCCTAAAACGAAAATAGCACGTAACACAAATTTTTTCATCCTTAATTAACCTTCTAGTGTTCAAAAAAATTTAAATTTCCATTCCATTACTCTATTCATCCTAATATCTCATCCAGTTACCTAGATAGTCGTTTGTCATTATAAATTTTTTGTTATACCTGATGCAAGCATTGCCTCTATTGCTGCTCCAACTTCAGCTGCTTTTTGAACCTCAGCTCCTATCTGCATCACATCAGCAGCACTGGATGACGCTAGAACCCCGACTCCACCTAAAGCAAATCTACACGCGAGAACAAGGGACTTCATCACACCCGAAGGAGGGGTGGTGCTGACTGGATCTGGATGAACAACTTCTAGAGAAGGGGTGGTGCTCACTGGATGAACAACTTCTGGAGAAGGGGTGGTGCTCACATTTGTACTTTGAGGTTCGGTTGAGTCCATTTCCTTCATGATATAAATTCATTATGATTTATATAAGCCGAAAAAGTCTAATATATTGATACTTTGAAATCATAACTCTAAAATTTAAAGATAACAATGTTACATATTAAGCTTCTCGTCATCTTACATTAGAAGCAGACGAGCACTAAGATTATCACTTATCATCGAAAAACGTCGTTTAAAAAAAATCAAAGCAAAAAAGATCACCCTTAAATATATATTACTTGCCCGACTACTTTCCTCCACGTAACATGCTCTTTTTATTCCATAAGTTCATGGCTTATTTGATTTTGGGGTTAAGTTTCATATAAGCTCACTTCTTGTGGCTTATTTTCAAACTTTTTGGGTATATTTAAATTCATTATGATTTATATAAGCCGAAAAAGTTTGAAAATAAGCCACAAAACAAAAGCCCAAAATCAAATAAGCCATAAGCCGAAACAAAGATCCCCTAAATCAAGAATCAAGATTTAGCGCTAATTCGAGTAAGTTGGATTTTGGGGTTAAGTTCATATAAGCTCACTTCTTGTGCTTATTTTCAAAACTTTTTGGGCATATCTAATTCCAAGATATGATTTATATAAGCCGAAAAAGTTTGAAAATAAGCCAGAAAACATAAGCCCAAAATCAAATAAGCCATAAGCCAAAACAAAGACCCCTAAATCAAGAATCAAGAATAGTTGGTTTTATAATAGTTGCCGTTCTAAAAAAAAGACCCCTAAATCAAGAATCAAGATTTAGCGCTAATTCGAGTAAAGATGATTTTGGGGTTAAGTTTCATATAAGCTCACTTCTTGTGGCTTATTTTCAAACTTCTTGGGCATATATAAATTCATTATGATTTATATAAGCCGAAAAAGTTTGAAAATAAGCCACAAAACATAAGCCCAAAATCAAATAAGCCATAAGCCGAAACAAATCAAATAAGAACAAAATAATGATTATTACTAAATTGTGATCAAATCAACAGTTGGCTAGCGCAAAAACGTACATTAAAGGTAATGAACAATAATGCCCCATATAATGTAACAAGAATGTGTTATTTTGGATCGAATACCTGCTGATACGATTAACAGTGGCTGGCTGTACTACGGAAAAACAGAATATACACCTGAAAGAACGATAATCCAATATTAAGAACAAAATAACTATTACGATTAAGAACGACAAGGAAAGATTCTGATCATTACCTCAAAGTCTGAATGAGTATCTTGAATAGAAAAATCAAGTTTGTTATGTCAGTTAGTTAACTGGATGAAGAAAAATGAAGCAGATTTTATTTTTGTAACGGACTAGTCTTCTTTATATATATTGTTGGAATTTGTAGATATAAAGACCATATTAACTATTAATAAATACAAGTACGCAGCGGAATATGAACACGTATGATCTTCATATAGTCATATAAATTAACATAACAAGAAAGTAAAAGAAAACGTGTACCTTTTAGCAATTCTTCAATCAAGAAACAATAAAAATCAAAGTATGATCTCTCTATACGAATTTGTACACAATACGTTCTTAGCAATAGAGTATGCTAGTACTAATAGTGTTAAACAATCGCCTTTGGAAAACCTTGAATCAAATCAACACAGGAAACTATGTTTCTTGTTTCCTTGCCGTCGAACAAAGCAAAACCGAACACCCCTATAAATGGTTTCGGTCGATCAAGCACAAAGAGAAAGAAAAAGAGATTTAGGGTTTTTTTCTTAAAACACACATCATAATAATGATCCCTTGAATCCCTTTATATAGCCTCTATAACTTGAAGGAAAAGAAAGCAATCCCACCTCCTTCCTTTTTCTTGGTTTTGCATATTAGTCCTTATTGTTTAACATTTAATTAATTATATCTCAATATATTTAATTAACTATTACCAACGAATTACGTGTGCATCTCCATAGGCTCAAAATGAGACCGGGCATATATTATTTATATGTACATTCCTTCAGCTCCCACTTGGACATGTAGAATAATATAATATAATAACATTTCCGGAAACCTTTAGTGTAGTTTTCCAAAATACATTTAAATGATTAATCATTTACATTCCCTTTGTTTCACAAATGCCATGTTAAAATATATATGGATCGTAGTCATTCTATTTTAATGACTCTATTTCTCGCATTACATAATTAAATCAAGATTACCAATTTAATCGGGACAAATCCAGATTACCATTGGGTCTTGCCAGACACACATCTGATTAATTAATCGAGGGGTCTAGTAGCATTATTATTTCAATCCTGTTGAACGAACAAATTCTATCTTGACTACAAGTATCTTATCATATATTTCAGAATACTCATGAATATAGTCTTTATGGCTACCTTGTTACGGGTAGTGTTAGAAGTATATCAAAAAGTATCATCCACATACATAAAACTAACTTGTATCTCAAGTCTAAGGATTTAATTACGTAAATCATTTACAAGTTTCACTTGATGACGACGATTCATAAAGTGAGTGACTTGTGTTGGAGAAGTCTGACATGCAAATCTATTGAATAACGTGTGAGATGGAGAACCGTTCTTTAAATATTCTACGAATATAACCAAACACTCAAATATGTCTTAATTCAATTATATTCCCATATAATTGATTGACATAGACTATTTAGAATAACATATATTCACGGATTAAACATGCAAAAATAGGACCAATGATTATAATGAAAACGAATCATATCAAATACTTCAATTCATAAAATAACATTGTTTAACAATATCTTTTATTCAAATACTAAATACATCAAATGCAGGATAATTCTAGTTGATGAATCATGCCTCAAGATACGACTATCGTACTTGTTGACAAGGCCTAGATTTCATTAACTAGTTTTTGGTCTTTCGTAATTTTGAGAATACTTATTTCAAGAATTCAATAAGTGAAGTTCTTGAATATCTATGATGAATGTTTGTTCCTATATATCCAATATCTTGACACGCTATATCTTATAAGGTGTGTGACATCAACTATTGACAACAATCATCTTTCACAGATTCCAAAAGTGTAAAGCATTCTTATTCTTTAATGTATAATGCAACTATGCTCTGAGTTGAGCACAACTAGTTCACATGGTCATCATCAAAAATGAAATCATACCATGACTAATATTGAGTGTCATCTCAATTTGATTTAGCAAGACCTAATTAGTTAGTTGGAATAGACTATTCAAAAAGGCAACATTTTAGGAAATCACCCAAAAATCCTATATATGTGTGTGTTTATCGGCTTGTCACACTGACTTGTCAACCTCCCCATGTAAAACCCTAGTTGCGCTCACTACCAGTGCAAGATACCCCTAAATCACCTTGTCAAGCCAATCCTGTTTACACCCTATATGTTTCGTTACACCATTTCACCTTAGCCTACCCTATAGTCTTTATATTCTTTATGTTGAAATCCCTAGCTATTTAAATCAATGGTTCGGGGGAATAGGAACGAGAATTGTATGCATTCGTGGAATACCAATCAATTATGATCTATAAAGACCCTCTGTATCACCACTTTCGACGTTGTTCATCTCAAGTGGGGGATGTGCGTATAATATCGAATGCTGCAGGGGCAATAATTAAAGATATAAACTCCTGTAGCATTTGCATATTTATCAAGAAGAAAATAAAGAAAAAAAGGTGCAACTAAAAAATTCATAATATATTCATCCGATGTCGAAAAAATCTGAAATTTTGGTGGGTGGTCCACGACTCTTAGATCTACAA
>BQNB010050861.1:0-41296 GCA_026074375.1 Tanacetum coccineum | reverse complement strand
GTGTCTAGGATATCTCATCCTATTATCTTGCTTAAACATAGGTTATCAAAACAAGAGAAAATATCTTAATAACGTATTAATATATAAAAAAGGTAAAATGTGTTTTAAAACTTAGGTTGTGCTTGCATTAGTCTAATTCATAATCACAACTAATAAATATTTTGATTAAAATGAACTTAGATTTTCTTGTAATTCTAAATTTGAAAGATTAACTTTCTTGGTAATAAAACACTTTCATTTTGAAGTTTTATCTTGATCATTACATTCACTTTCTTTTCTTGGATCTTCATCAACCTTCTTTCCATCATCAATTGAAGGTTTGGATCCATCATCATGAGAACTCTTTGGATCTTAGGAATATGGTAGATCACCAGTCTATAATGGTAGTAAAATGTAATCTTTGACAGGTTCTGTCTCCTTTCTAGCTTAACCTGCATTATTACTTGCTTTTGTACTTGAAAAATCATTTGACTGTGTACCTGCAACAATTGGCTCATAATTCATTATTCTTGTTAGTGCATCAATATCAAATAGCCAATCTGGTCCACTACCTACAACATTAGGTGTACTCTCACTAAACCTAATATGCAAGTTTTCTTCCACTATCCTTGTTCTACTATTGAATACTCTAAAGGCTTTACTATTCAAAGAGTATCCAACAAAGAAACCTTCATCAACCTTACCATCAAATTTGCCTAAGTGATCTATGGTATTGAGAATGGTAACAAGACACCCAAATGGTCTCATAAAACTTAAAGTTGGTGTTGTTCCATGAAAAAGTTCATATGAGGCCTTGTTATGAGGCTTAACTACTAACACTCTATTTTGCACATAGTAAGCAGTACTAACTGCTTCTTTCTCTTCTGCCGAAAAAGGTAGTTGGCACTTAGTATCAGCTAGCATATCCTATTCAGCCTCAGTTATGCCTAGTCCTCCCTTAGCAACTCTATTTTGTTGAGGAGTTCTAGCTACACTAAACTGTCTCAAAATACCCTTTATGTCACAAAACTGATTCATCTCTCTATTTTTGAACTCAGTCTCATTATCACATCTAATCACCTTAACCTTGTGATCTACTAGATTTTCTATCCTAGTTATAAAGGCGCTTAAGAATGTACAGTCCTCATTCCTTAGTAGCTAGAAAAGAAAACCCATGTATACCTACGTAATCATCTGTGAAAACTAGAAATACATTTTTCTTCTTAAGGCTTTTTACAATGTTGACCAAATATAGTCCATATGCAACAAATGTAAAGGAAGACTGATTGAGTTCTCTATTTTGGACTTACAAGAGGCTATGTGTTGCATTCCCTTTTGACAAGCAACACATGTTTGATCATTTTCAAAAAGTTTAAAAGGTAAACCTCTTACAAGATTTCCCTTAACCAATTTATTCATGGTTTTAAAATTTAAGTGACCTAGCCTTCTATGCCAAAGTTTAGATTCATCAGATGTGGCTTTTGCAAAAAGGCAAGTTAAACCTCCTTTAGGAACTATGTTCTTTAAATCAAACACTGATACATATTGTTTTGTCTATGACTCTATGTATAACTTGACTTCATCAATTAACTTAAAGTTTAGAGATAAAACAATACATCATGTCATTAAAAAGAACACTATTCTTCTATCAACACATTTGTGAGACACTATAGAGATTAAACCTTTAACTCTCATCTGAAAAACACATTTTCAAAATCTAGATTATACCATTTTTTTAATGGGTTTTAAACATTTTCATATGATTTTCCCTCCTTTGAGGTTCCCTCCAAAAGCAACATATCCTCCATCTATCTCTTCATAGTCTATAAGATAGGACATGTTTCCTATCTTGTGCCTTGAGCATCCACTATCAATCACTCCTTGATCCTGTAAATCCATTTGTGGATTGCCCTGCACATTAGATAAGAAAATTAGCTTCTTTGGGGGACCCAAGCTGTCACTGACTTGGATCTGCCTTGTGCATCAACATAATCAAACTTTTTTAAAGCGATTGATGCACTGTTGCGTTTAGAAACATGGTCTAAAACTTTATACTTTGGTTTCCAAACCCAACAAGCTGAGGCCTTAACAACATTAAAATGATTTCCCTTAACATCATTAACTACTGCTTTTGTCCTAGCAGTATTAATTTTTTACCCCTAACAATATTAACCCTTTGATTAATATTACTATTTTTAAATGTTGTGTTGTTATGAATGGGCCTCTTAACAGTTGAATGTGTTGTTTTAGAAAGGTATAACATTGGTCTAGCAGCATTCACTGTTGTTTTTGAGTGTGCAACATTAACTTGTCTAGCAGTATTAATTGATACCAAGCTAGACTTATTAGTACTGCTCTTAGAACCATGTTCTTTTTAGTACATGGGTGAGTCTTTTTAGCAAAGTTTTGATGATTCACCCTTTGAGCATTGTTCCAAACAGGTTTTACCATTCTTTGATTTTGAAACTGTTTTTGATGGTAATTGCAATCAACCTACAAATGATCAAAGCTTCTACACACATAACATGCCTTATTAAACATCTCAAAGTTGCTTCCTAGTTTTTGAGACATCATAATGTTCTAATTTCTTTGATTATCTCTTAGACTATGAGTGTGTTGCCTATGGTTTGCGCAACTTGTATTACCTTTTCCTAGCATTTTTTCTTGTTGTTAGATTTGACAAACTCTTTCTTAACAATACTAGGCCTAACTGTTTTCTTTTCAGTTTTAGGCTGAGACACATCCTCTTCCTCATCATTTGACACCTATTCTTAAATTTTTGGGGCATCATCATACTTCCTAACTACCTTAGGTTCTTCTTCACTAGACATAGCTTTACAGTTCTCAAACTAAGGCTTATTAACAATCTCATTCCGAAAACCATAAAAAGAAGACAAGTCAGGTTATTTGAAGGCAATGAAATTTCCTGTGTTTGGGAGGTGGAACTGCCTTATAAATTCTTTCATAGCCTAAACCTTTCCTCTTGCAAATTGGTCAACTATCGACACTCTATGAGCTTGTTTAAACTTCTAGGATGCATGTTTAAATTTATCTACATTAAGTGGAATGCCATCTTTTTTCTTTTTGAACTACTTCAAGCTTCTTCCTAAGCTCTCTAATAGCTATTTCTCCTATATGAATTTCAAATTTTAAGCCCTTAATATATTGTAAATAAATAGACTCATTTGCATTAATAGAACTTTAAGTTTTTCGTATCACTAACTCTAAAACCTGTCTTATAACCTAGAACCATTAACGAAGATTTCTTTAAATCTTTTAATAGTTGATCATTTTGTGATTTAAGAAGTTCAACAGGTTTCCAACAAGAGTTTGAAAACAAATGAGGATCATGGAATACCCTCTGAGACAGAACTTAAAGGATGAAAAGCCATGAGTATGGCATAATTAGCCCTTCTTCTGCCTGATCACAGTCCAGTCATATCCAACCAAAGACCATCACATACACGACAAAGCTGTGGAAGTAGAATGTTTCTACAAAGCACACTCTTCCTTGACTTTCCTTTCTTCTTTGTTGGCTTGTTTTCTTAGAGCTTCTGCACTCCCTACAAAATGTCTCCTCATAGGTTAAAACGTTGTGGCAGCTCCAATTTAAAACTTATCAAAACCAAATAGTCTCATTTCCATTAACATAAGCGTCCTTCCTATATTCTTCAAAAACCTTCTTGCCCTCATAGTCAACATGACCATTTGCCATCTCAAATCCATCTCTTTCATGTCATCTAGATGGATTTGTTGCAAGTCCTCATGTACAAGTTGAGGACTATTTGGTTGACTAGCAAAGAATACATAAATAATAGCATCACTGACATCAAGTTTTAAAATTTTTTAGAGTAAGCATCGTTAACTTGAGTGCTAGCATGAGCATTATTAACTGCTCCATTGGTGCTGCTAGAGTTGTTATTTGAAGAGGACACAAAAGCCAAGTTGTCTTGTGTTGAACTTGAGCTAACATTCCCTTTATCATCTGGTTCATATAACCTTGAGGTTTGTTGTAAGATCATTCCATGCCTCATTGTATCTAAATCAACGTTATTCCCTCCACACAACAGCATGTGTGTTCCACTCAGATGACAAACTTCTTAATAACTTTGATTAACATCTTCTTGTGAAAGCTTTTCATCCAAAAGCTCTAACTGACTCATAAGCTTTTGAAGCCTATCAAAAGTTTGATCAAGCATCTCTAAGATGAAGTAGTGAAGTTTTTCATATGCTGCTTTAAGATAAAATTTCCTTTAAGTCTTTCTTGTAGCTCTGCAAATTCCTACCAGAATCTCTTTTCGACAGCTGTCCAATCAACTTCCTTAGCACCTTTAGAGAGTTAAATTTAACTGATGTTCATTGGGAATGCCCATCATTAAAGTACTTCTAGCTTTTACCTCTAATCTTCTCTGAGCCTTTTCTTCAGCAGTTGTAATAGGCATCTCTGCCATAACACCTTTTATAATTTTTGTTTTTGCCAAGGTTTCACCATTCTCTATGACCTCCCACAGTGCATTGTCTATCATCTGGATATATTGTTCAATCCTCATCCTCCGTATCTCATAATCACTAGGTTTGAGCATGGGAACTTTAGATGCAACCACTATGTGTGCAGAATCTTAATAAAAAAAGATCTTGTGTATAAAAATAGGTTCTTCTCTTTCAAAGCTTCTTAATAAGCTCTGATACCACTTGTTGATCCCATTTCAATAGATCGAATTCCTTATGCTTGTTTAAGGTTTAGTTAGATTAGATAAATCTAACACAACTATAGTAGAAACTTTGTTTGAATATATTAAAGATTCTGCGGAATCTAATCTTTAATATTGAGAAGAGTTATTAGTGAAACAGTAATTCAAAATAAATAAGCTCCAATATTATTAATAATAATACGAATACTCTAAAAGTATTAGGGTTACAAAGACCTTGAAGCTAAGAATAATAAACAAAAAAATATGATGAGATACATCAAACTCTATGCCCTAGGACCTCCTTTTATACACCAAGGATCCCTAGTCGGCTTACAATACTTTCCTAAGTATCCATAATCTTTTCTATAAACAAATAACTTAATACATATCATATAAGCAGTACTAACAATCAAACAGTACTAACTTATCAACCTTAGCAGCATTAACTTATCTAGAAGTAGTAACTTTGTACTAGCAGTAGTAACTTATCACTAGTAGTAGTAACCACTTAGCATATTTTCTCTAACAATACTAATATTCACTAGCAGTACTAACTTTGTACTAGCGGTAGTAAATACTAACCATATTTTCTTTAAAGTCCACGAGCAGCACTAAATCCAGCTGAGCAGCATTAACATAAACATGAGCAGCAGTAATTCTAACAACATCAAGAAGACTTTTAATCACAACAGTTGGCATTCCCATAACGGTCAACTTCCCAATCATCCATACTATACATACTTTTACAAAAATAAGTGGCGATATCTATTACTTTATACAAAACTTTACATCGTTGATTTATAACACGTATCAACGAATACTCGATCCTTTAAATAATACCATCAGTTTAAGCTTTAACGAACCGACTATATTCATAATTTCCTCCTCTCTTTTGTAGCGATTTTCTAATTTTTTTGATTTTTTTAACATCTACAATCCTTGGTGTAATTTCACTATCTTCATGATCATAATAGCTTCGAATAGTTTCTTCCATAATTCTTCGTACTTGGACACATCAATAATTGTGAGTAGTAAAAATACATGAGTTTAACTACTTTTACATTTCTAATTGCGATGTGTAATTTTCCCGACCATACCAGAGATAGAAATTGACACAAGACACAGGAAATACATACTTTACACTAAATCAACTAGAAACTGATAAATTGACTTAGTCTAACAGGGTAGGCTAAGGTGTAAAGGTGTAATGAAAAAATAGTTGGTAAAAATTAGAATGGTTAAACAGGTTTTTCTAGGGGAATCTTACTCTGAAAGTGAGAATAAACAAAGGGTTTAAACGGGGGTTAACTAATTGGTGTGGTTAGTTAATAACACAACATATATAGGCTTTTTGGGTGTAATCCTAGAAATTTACCAATTTAAACAAGTTACTCCATCTAAATCCATAGTATTCATTATTGTGGTCTCGAATAGATATACCAAGCCAAGTTTTAAAGTCTACAACATCACCGGCACACTCATATTTTTATGGGATTTTGGTAAATATTTAGAAACGGATAAGGCTGAGTCCTCACAATATCTAATAAGGGTTTGTGTGCGGGTTATGTAACCAGTAATTATCACAAAAGTATGCTCGAAAAAAAATTAAATTTAAGCATTTTAATGTGAAAAATAAGACAAGTAGCGTTCTAATTATCATCCTCCCGCTTAAATTATACAACGCCCTCGTTGTATAAATATAATAGTTAAAATGGGAAATAAAAGAATTAAAACGAGAAACTTCCCTGATACTTGCTCGGTATGATTCTCCATGTTGAGTTTATGAGCAAGAATGTGTGTTGTAAATGCTTCTAGATGCCAGCATGAGTACAACACACATAAGGTTCCAGATTATAAAATCCTCTACCAATGTTGTCGATTTCTTTCCATTAAGGTCCTATGTAAGATATAAGAAAACCATGCAAACCTATCTCGGGTTTCTATGGTTAATTAAAAATAAACGTAAAAATAAAAACTGTATAGGAAGTCAATACGCCGTATCCCAAAACCAGGATACGTCATATTGAAACCTGTAGAAATTATCTGAGTACGGGTCAGTCTGCCAAATACGTCGTATAGACAGAACTGACAATCATGTTTTAACTACAAAAAAATAAAAACTGATAACGTCCAGACATTCAATACGTTGTATGGTATGAAGCGGATACGCCGTATTGATGTATAAGAAGACAGACTCGATAAAACAAATTAAAAACAGTCCGGGTTGTCTCCCGTGAAGCACTTTTCTTTACAATGAAGTCTTTAAGTTATATTTTTCTTCAGCTTCTTCTACTCCGCCCTTGTCACCAACCATCCTTCGTCCATGTTATGAAAATATCTTGGTATGCATGACATGCATCTTTATTGGTTCTTGTCAAATCATTATATTCATATTCCTTTACAGCAACATACTCTTCTTCCTGTCCAAATGAATACTTGATCATGTCAAACCTTTTAACCTTGCAAACTGGCAGGTTTCTGAGTGGGATTATCAAACAAATCACATTGTCCTTTGTTGTGTTGTTCCTCCTCTTCCTGAACATCACTATTGTTGCCTGCTCTACCATTCCTACTATCAAGATAACGGTCATAGGTAGTATTGACATTTGCGTATGGTCCGCGTATATGATCCCTCCAATTAGTAAATGGAGAGCATTCATGATCGTTTATTTTTATGACGTCAAATAACGTTACATTTATACCATCATTTATCCTAAGTAAATTACCTACTTTTATATAATTATTGCAAGAATTGTTACTTAATTGCTTAAAACTGTTAATTGCAGACATAACGAAGTGTTTTATGAAGACATGCTAAAAGGCGCACATTTTGGAGCTTAAACGAAAATATTTGAAGATACTTATTTCTGACTCAATACGCCATACTAGCAAAGAAGATACGGCGTATCGTATCAGTGCCTAGACTTCACAAGAAAACGCATATGTTCAATTCCCAATACGACGTATCCTGCTTACTACATACTCCGTATCCAGCTTGTCAAAAAATCAAAGATTTTGCATAAAATATAATCGAGGAAAGATATAACTGATTGATTGTGAACGTAGAACACACTCAAAGGAATACACCCCTATACGCCGTACTGACCTTGCTCAATACGACGTATATACTAATTTTCAGAGACTATAAATAGAAGACTCAAAATCAAGTTTTTAGTGTACAAAATCATATTCTTTATACCATAAACTTAAAAGTCGATTTTCTAAAGAAACAAAGAGCAAAAAAGGTCAAGCATCAATCATGATTTCATAGAAGACACCGTGTAATTCTTATACTCTTGTAAACATTTAATTTTTGGTATCGTTCGTTAAAACGTTTAGTTTACCTTGGTTAATTGATCACACTTGTATAATTACAATGGTTATGGACTAATACCCTCGAGTATTAGCCATCTTAATTAAGATTTAATGTTTGGTTTGTTTTAATCCCGATTGCTTATCGTTGATTGTTTAATTATGTTTATCACCTCATACTTGTCTATGTTCTTGAATATGCGACCTATCATTCAACTGGGTCTAGTGATACTAACCAAGTAATCTAGATACTAGGATAGCTCTACATATCGTGTTTTATATATCTAAACCAATAGAATTACAAATAATATTCTATCTTTGCCTTTAGATTAGTGAGCTTAGTTGGCCTGACAGATGACCCTCGGATCAACAAGTACGTTCTTAAACATTGATAAAGACTTGAACAGTAAACTACCAGTATATAAAATACCGTTAAGCAGTAAGTGGGTAAAGTCCTGATGGGCTAGGGTTTAACAAGATCACCATTGCTTTAATCCCTAAGATAGATTATAATTAAACTAAAGGATGCTTTATGCGGATGCGTTAATTGTGACAGGATTTAACGTGTCTAGGTCTTAGGATGATGTCCCGCCTAAGTCTTAAGAATGATATGCCGCCTCGAGATAAGCAGTCATTACACTAAACAAACCAACCAGCATTTAATCGGATTTAAATGGCTAATACAGTTTTCTATCATTTGGCTTGTACCGCTCTTTTATCTTCTAATTTTCTTCTTGCATGATTATTGTGTATTGAATTGATTTTAGTCACCATAAAACTTGTGCCAGTCTTCAGCTCTCATACTAGAAAACCCCCTTTTATCATTAGAACTAGGTTTAGCATAGGTTTAACAAGTAATTAGAATTAACTAGTCTAATTAGATTAACTAAAATACTAATAGAATATAAGGTTAATTTCATCGCTCTTAGTGTTCGACACCCTACTTACCACAAAACTCCATCTGATCGGGTACACTGTCCGTTAAAGTGTTGTTTTAGGATAAGTTGGCTAAATATAAATTTAAAACATGGTAATCCATAAATAACCTACACGACAGCACATCAAGTTTTTGACGCCGCTGTCGGGGTGTGAAAAAGCTTAATCTTTATTCTTATTAGTATTTTTAACCCTTAATTAGCTTAGCTTAGCATAATCTAATTGTTTAAATTCTGTTTGTAATTAATTGTGTGTTTATTTTTTTGATAAATTTTTTGCATTATTTAATGTTTTTCTAAAGTACTCTGTTTTGGTAGACCACCTAATACGGCGTATCCACCAGTTGGATACGACGTATCAAACCCTTTACCCAGACAGCGTATCGATTGCTGCAGTCTTAACAACATATCATGTTCATCCAAACAATACGGCATATTCTGCAAACTCAATACGATGTCCTGTCACTCCACAGATCTATACGGCATATTCAAATCAATTGAATACGACGTATCGATCACCTGACATAGTAGCAGTTGCAATTTTTCAAATTTAATTTCCTGTTTTCTGTGTTCTCTCCCCTGAGGGAACATCCTACTGATCATTTGTGCTTATTCTCCGGAAACCGTTTAACGAATCATAATGGCGAAACCAAATGAATATATTTTAGTGACCCAAAAGGACTTTCTCTCTGATGATAACAAAGGAAGAATGATCGAGAAGAGTTTTCTTGAAATACATGGAACATTTTTGGTGAAAATACAGGATAATACTTTCAATGGGATAATTGGAGAAAACGCATTTAAACACATCGATAATTTTCTCAAAGTAATTGGGCCACTCAAAATAAATAGGCTAAGTCAGGATCGATTTAGGCTTAGCGTTTTCCCTATCTCACTCGCAGGAGCCGCAAGTGAATGGTTTAAAAAGGATTGTATTGGCTCAGTTACTACTTAGGAAAACTTAGTAGAAAAGTTCATTCAAAAATTCTACCAACTTTTTGATGACAATAAAGAGATGGAATTCGTTGAAGATGATGGCCCTAACGATTTTGCTGAAATCTTTAAGATCGAAGGAAACTTATTTGACTTCGAGACACCCTTGTGTAAAGCATTCAATGAATTCAACTATCTCCTTAAAATTGACACGGATCTGTTTACTTTTAATGTCCAAAGAATTAAGACTTACAAGGAGTATGAGTTGAATAATAATATGACGGGGGATCTTGAGGAACCATGGTCAGATAACAGGGTACCATATCAACTATGTGATCATATATGTGAACCATGTCATTTTAAGAATGGAAAGACTAAATGGCCCACGTGTAGTTCAGATATTGATGGGTTCTGTAATGATGGAGAACTACCCGGGATGGTTCGAGTCAGATGTATGACTTATTTCCAGGATCATAAATGGTA
The DNA here is from genome assembly GCA_026074375.1 of Tanacetum coccineum. Taxonomy (NCBI): domain Eukaryota; kingdom Viridiplantae; phylum Streptophyta; class Magnoliopsida; order Asterales; family Asteraceae; genus Tanacetum; species Tanacetum coccineum. Next base: position 30,963 of record BQNB010050861.1, on the reverse strand, counting down.
TGATGAATTGACTGATGGAATGCTGAAAGAAGAACCTTACTACACACAGTTCGGTGCACCCAACCAACCTGGATGACAGTACAGAGCAGCAGGGCCAGGATTCTACCAAAGAAATAACAAAAATTGTTCGTACCCTAATCAAAGACAAACTATAGAGGAATCACTAACCAAATTTATGGCTGAATCAGTAAAGAGACAAGAAGAGAACTCAAACATAATCAAAGAGATACGAGCTTCTACCAACGCATCCATTAGAAATCAAGGAGCTTCAAATAATACCTTGGAGATTCAGATTGGATAAATGAGCAAACTCTTACAAGAAAGAGGATTTGGAAGTCTGTCCAGCTCAACAGAAATGAACCCAAGGGACCATGTCAAATAGATTTCAACTGCCAAAACTGATTCAACTAGGATACGCCGTATTGGGTCCGGCCCATACGCCATATTGGACTCACAGATCAGTAACGTATTTTCTGAAACAGTTCCCTTTCCTAGGCGACTATATGGTTACTGCTGTGATGAATGAAAGGATGCACGTGAAGTGAAGATTATGGAAACCCATGATCACACCTTGCCTCAGAAAGAAAAGGACCCAAGAAGCTTTACTCTACCTTGTTTTATTCATAATGTTTGTTTTGATAAACCCCTTGTTGACCTAAGAGCATGTGTAAGTGTTATCCCATTCTCTACCTACACCAACCTTGGCCTAGGAGATTTAGCTTACACTAGGTTAACTATTGAACTGGCTAACAGAACAATTAAACATCCAAAGGATATTGCTAAAAACATGCTAGTTAGAATTGGTAAATTTATTTTCCCCATAGACTTTATTATCTTAGACATACCCGAGGATAATGATGTCCCTTTGATCCTTGGACAACCATTCTTGTCTACTGCCTATGCCAAGATAAATGTTTTCAAAAGAAAAATTACTCTAAGGGTTGGGGAAGAGAAACTTGTCTTCAAAAGCATTAAACCAGCTACTAGCATAATTAGAAAGGTCTATATGTTGAAAGAAGGAACGAATCTTGATTCCAAAACTGAGCTTATAGGAGAGGTCGTTAATGAATCATTCGACCCACACTATGGTAATTATATTGAATTAAATGATTTGGATGAGCCTTTAGAACCTAGGATGGATCAAGATAATAACTTTGAGCCAACCCTTAATGAAAATATTATTGTCAATGAGCCTACTTCAAAGATTGTTACAAAATGAATTTTTCTTGTATGATTGGGTATAAACATGTTATTGCTAACGTCCTCCCTACCTTGTCCATTAATATGATGACCAAACGTTTCTATAATTCTATAATTAAGGACAAAGGTGATCATGAAGAGAAGAAACTAGCAGGGACTTTGATTGATGTACCTATTTTTGTTGGGAATTTTTCTATTATTTCAGGTTTCACAATCATTGATGATATGGATGTAACAAGTGGTGTTGTGCTCGGTATGCCATTTTGCAAGAGGTTTGTGTCATGCCAAAAGATAATGGAGAAATTTGCACGAAGAGATGAGTGCAAGAAAATAAAGGAGGAATGAAGAAAAGGAGAAAAAGTCTAACTTAAAGACAGGCTGAAAGAAAAGTGCTTACCGAGAGACAACTCGGCTGTTTTTAATTGTTTGTCGTTTGTAATTTTAATTGTTTGCTAAGTCTGTCTTCCCAGACATTCCATACGGCATATCAAACCTCTATGCATACGGCGTATGGATATGTTTGGACGTTATCAGTCTTTAATTTCTGCATTTAAATTCCTGTAAACTTTAAAACATTAGTTTTTACAGGATGCAATACGGCGTATCTTTGGGTTTGGGATACAGCGTATTGACTACCTGTATAGTATGCGTGTTTATTTTTCTACATTGTAACCATTGTAAAACCGAGATAGAAACTGCACGTTTTGTCTTCTAAACTTTTATGCAGGACCTTATTGTAACAAAATCGATGAATTGGTGATGGTATACTCTGGAAAATACGTGTGTTGAACTCATACGGGCATTCTAACGCCTCTTCAACACACTTTTGCTCAAGAACTCAAATTGGAGAATCATCTCGAGCAAAATATTAGGGGAGTTCCTCGTTCTAATTCTATTTCCCATTTTCTTTAATTGTTTTATCTATACAACGAGGACGTTGTATAACTTAAGTGGGGGTGGAGAATTAGAACACCTACTTGTCCTTTTTTTACAAATAATATGCAATACGCTTAAAATTATGTCAAATTTAAAAAAAATTAGCACAACTTTTGTAAAAATTACTAGTTACATGACCTCGCGCACAAATAACCCTTAATGTCAAATTGTAAGAATTAAGCCTATTCCATTTCTAAATGTTTACCAAAAATTCCACAAAATTATGAGTGTGCCGGTGATGTAGTGGACTTTAGAACTTGGCTTGGTATATCACTCGAGACCACAATGATGAGTACTATGGACTTAGATGGAGTAACATGTTTAACTGGTAAATTTCTAGGAATACATCAAAAAGCTTAGAGTTAATTACATAAATGGTCCTTGTGGTCGTCCGAATTTAACGAAAATGATCCCTCAAACTTTTTTGTAACAAAAATGGTCCCCATGGTTGTGAAACATAATGGGTTTGGTCCTTGTGGTAAGAGGATTCATAACGGTTTTAGTCCCCATGACCCATAATGGATTTGGTCCTTATAGGGACCAAACCCGTTATGTTTCACAACCATGGGGACCATTTTCGTTACAAAAAAGTTTGAGGGGCCATTTTTGTTAAATCCGGATGACCACATGGACCATTTATGCAATTAACTCAAAAGCTTATATGTTATGATATTAACTAACCACACTAGTTAGTTAACCCTCACTATAAGAGTAAGATCCCCTAGAAAAACTTGTTGAGCCATTCCTGTCTTTTTCACACCAAAATGTTTATTTCGTTACACCCTTACACCTTAGCCTACCCTGTAGATTAAGCATATTTAATCAAAGTTGCTAGTTGCTTTTGTGTAAAGTTCTGTAGTTCTTGTGTCAAAGTGAAATTTTCTATCTCCGGTTAGGTTGAGAAATTGCACAATGCAATAGGAATGTAAAAGTATGTAGCTCATGTATTTTGTTACTTTCGCAATTATGTTCTATATCCGAAGATGAAGGGTTTAAAGAAAAATTATCTGGGTGAATTATGATGGTAAAGACGGTGAAATTACACCGAGATTCGTATTGTATTGGTTTGTTATGAAAAAAATATTTGGAAAAATAGAAAATCGCATCAAAAAAGAGAAGGAAAGATAGATAGTCGGTTCGTTAAGCTTAAACCGATAAATTACTTGAAGGATCGATTATTCGTTGATATGTGGTGAAAATCAATGATGTATAGTTTTGTATAAAAGTGGTCGATATCACCACTTGTTTGTAAAAGTATGTATAAGTTGGGATGATTGGGAAGTTGACCGTTATGGGAATGCCAAATTAGGTTGTCTTTGTCATTTCTATGATCGAGACGTTTGTATATATTTCTAAGCCTTTATCATGGAACGGTCAAGAAAGTTACTAGAAACTATATACCTTATTTGTTCAGGCTTAATCTATTTGTTTTGTGAATTTTTTTTAACAATAATTACTTCCCTTTCCTAGCAACTAACCTTGGGTTTTACTCGAATAAGGATGTGATCGAGTCATGCATGTCTATTCCGTCGTTACAGTCATGTATGCGTGATTCAGATGCCTTGTTGGTTTATTACTTTTGGTGAAAGTTAGAAGATCCCATACCCTATATCATTCTTTATCCTAACCCTTGGTTAAACTCGAATGAGGATATGATCGAATTATACATGTTTATTTTGTCGTTACGGCCATGTATGTATGATTTAGTTGCTTTGTTGGTGTTGTGATTTTGGTGAAAGATTGTTAGAATGATCAACTCATTAAGCCTATTAACCCAATTTACTTTTTGACTTGGTAATCCTTAGTTCTAGTGATGGAGATATGTATCCTTGCCAAGCATATGAGAGAAAACTAATCACGACCGATCAAATGAGCGTACCTATTAAACGTTACACCTTAGATTAGTTGAGTGATCTGAGTGTTTTTATTTCCCATATTTCGTGAGGTGCTTGGTTTTGTACAAGTGATTAAACGAAAGAAATGCTTAACGGAAAAATCCTTAACTTCGGTTAGGATACATTTTCAATAAATTTCTAGAGTCTACTTGAGGACAAGTAGGATTCAAGTGGGGGATATTTGATGACATCAAATAACGTTACATTTATATTAGCATTTATCCCAATAAATTACCCACGTTTATATAACTATTCCAAGAATTTTTACTTAATTGCTTAAAGTTGTTAATTGCAGTAATTACGGAGTGTTTTGTGAAGAAATGCTAAAAGGCACACATTTTGGAGCTTAAACAAAAATATTTGAAGATATTTATTTCTGACTTAATACGCCGTATCCAACAAAGAAGATACGACGTATCAGCGCCTAGACTTCACAAGAAAAATCGTATGTTCAATTACCAATACGACGTATCCTGCTTACTACATACGCCGTATCCAGCTCGTAAAAAAATCAAAGATTCTGCATTAAATATAATTGTGGAAAGGTATAACTGATTGATTGTGAACGTAGCGCGCACTCCAATGAATACACCCCTATATGCCGTAATGACCTTATTCAATATGGCGTATCCACTAGTTTTCAAATACTATAAATAGAAGACTCAAAAATGAGTTTCAGTGTGCAAAATCATATTCTTTATACCATAAACTTAAAAGCCGATTTTCCAAAGAGACGAAGAGCAGCCAAGGACAAGCATCGATCACGATTCCATAGAAGACACCGTGTAATTCCTATACTATTGTAATCATTTAAATTTTGGTATCGTTCGGTAAAACGTTTAGTTTACCTTGGTTAATTGATCACACTTGTATAATTACAATGGATATGGGCTAATACCCTCGGGTATTAGCCATCCTAATGAAGATTTAATGTTTGGTTTGTTTTAATCTTGATTGCTTAATTTATCATTGATTGTTTAATTATGTTTATCACCTCATACTTGTCTATGTGCTTGAATATGCGATCTATCATTTAACTAGGTCTAGTGATATTGACCAAGTAATCTAGATACTGGGATAGCTCTCCATATCGTGTTTTATATATTTGGAACAATAGGATCACAAATAATGTTCTATCTTTGCCTTTAGATTAGTGAGCTTAGTAGGGCTGGCAGGTGACCCTCGGATCAACAAGTACGTTCTTAATCATTGGTAAAGACTTGAACAGTGAACTACCAGTATATAAAATACCGTCAAGCAGTAAATGGGTAAATTCTCGATGGGCTAGGGTTTAACAATATCACCATTGCTTTAATCCCTAAGATAGATTATAATTAAACTAAAGGATGCTTTATGCGGATGCGTTAACTGTGACAAGATTCAACGTGTCTAGGTCTCAGGATGATGTCTCGCCTAAGTCTTAAGAATGATATGCCGCCTCGAGATAAGCAGTTATTGCACTAAACAAACAAACCAGCGTTTAATCGGATTTAATATGACTAATACAGTTTTCTATCATTTGGCTTGTACAACTCTTTTATCTTCTGATTTTCTTCTTGCGTGATTATTGTGTATTGTATTAATTTTAGTCACCATAAAACCTGTGCAGTCTCTCAGGCTGAACCCCCCCCCCCCTTATCATTAGAACTAGGTTTAGTATAGGTTTAAAAAGTAATTAGAATTAACTAGTCTAAATAGATTAACTAAAATACTGATAGAATATAAGGTTAACTTCATCACTCTTAGTGTTCAACACCCTACTTACCACGAAACTCCATATGATTGTGTACACTGCCCGTTAAAGTGTTGTTTTAGGATAAGTCGGTTATATATAAATTTAAAACTTGGTAATCAATAAATACAACCTACACGATAGCACATCAATTATCCACCAACATTCCTCAAGTTTTGCTAACAATTCATAATCGAGTTCGTGGAAATTTCTAAAATATCTTTTTAACGATGCTCAAAAGTTTATTACACTTTGAGTTGCATTTCCCCATGACTTCTCATAAATGGCTTTTTGCTTCAAGGCTTCACCTTTCAAACTGCTATCCGTCAAATCATCATACCATTCGTGGTCTTGAAAGCAGGGCCGGTCCTGAGATTTCGGATGCCTTAGGCGAGCCGAGTGAAATATGCCCTTTGTAAACAAACAACACATTTTTTAGGTGTTTGGAACCTGGTCAAGCCAGGCGGCTCATCCCCACACGGATTTTTATTCAATAATAAAACGTTACTATATGAGGAGATAAACTCTGAATAACAAGTTCCACAACATTGATCACGTAAATCGATGTCTTCGTGCGTTTCTTGAAGCAAAAACATCAATTATCTTATCATAGTCGAGATTTGCTAAAAAATTACTTTCAATACTCATAATCGCTAACCCATTCAACCTCTCTTGACTCATCGTACTCCGCATATAAGACTTCAATATCTTTAATTTTAAAAAGCTTCTTTTCGCATATGCTACAGTGGCCGGAATGGTTAATAATACCTGGTATGCAAGTAAAACATTCGGGAACATATCCATTTTCTTTGTAAACTCCATGATTTGAATGGATGTCCAAGGTCTTTCTCCCTCGTATGCTCCATTAGGCAACATGTCCTGCAAAATTTGTAAATTCATAAACAAATCATTCCCATCAATATCACAATCTTAATCATTCGTCAAAGCAGATTCTAGATTCAAACAACATTCTTTCAAGTTGGTATCATCTAAATAAAATAATTTTGAGGCATCAAACATGAAACCAAAGATAGATTCAAAATATTTCATTTGCTCAAATCTGCTATTTAATTGTGTAAGAGTCGTATCGACTAAAATAAGAAAGTAATATGTTCTAAAATTCTCTTTAGCAGACTATTGTTCTCTTTCAGTATCTAGAATCTCATCAAAATGTTTTTTCCTACAAGGAGCACGTTTTACAGGAAACTCAGGTTCAACTCTAATGGTTTCAGCGATTTGTTCAGCTTGAGAAATAGCATTTTCATACCTAGTTTCCCTATAATTTTGAAAATAACTAACTAGTCCCTCTAAATTTTTTAATGCAACATCAATAAGCATGTTACTGGATTGCAACTTTTTACTAACTAAATTAATTCTAAATAAGATATCATACCAAATTACCAAACTTAAAACAAACTCAAAACTTGAAAATTTACCATTTACCAAAGATAAAGCATCTCTACACAATTTTTCATCTTCACTTACTTTAGCTAATTTTTTTAGAGCTTCTTTTATTTGAGGAAGTTGAGTTTTTATAGCTTTAACACTTTCTATATGACTTTCCCATCGAGTAACACACAATGATTTAAGAGTCAATTCATCAATATACTCAAGTAAAACACTTCACCGCTTTGTAGAACTGGAAAAAACAATGTATATTGTTTGACATGTTCCAAAAAAGAGTTTTGCTTTTTCACAAGAATTTGCCATATCACATAACACTAAATTAAGACAATGACAACCACATGACATATAAAAAGCTCTTGGGTTTTGTTACTGCAAATATTATGATATTTAAACTAAACAAGTCCTTTGGTTTTAATAATGACAAACAAGTAAGTTGTAATACATAACGTAAAATGTGCAAGTTACACGTAATCACAACTCATTAACGCATATATTCATGAACACCTCTCGACATCTCGAGTCTACCCATGCTTTAACAAAAGGTATGAATATGTTTGTTAAGTTGCATTATGATCAACTCATTTAAAAAACCATTGAAAATGATTAACAAGTAATTAATCACGTTAGAGAATTGGACAAAACATAATTACTTAACTAACTAGAATAAGATCTTATTTCTAGAAGCAATCTTCCATATTATGAAACAATCTTGGAAGATCAAATCATGTCTAACCATATTAGATAATAGGACAAAATAATTAGGGAATAAAGACAACTAATTATTCTTGTTTAACTATTTTTGAAAACAAATCTTACAAGATCTTTTCATATCTAGCAAATCTTACCATTTTAATGTTAAGCTTGATTTTCCTCCTAGAACAAAATCTAATCAGATTTTATAAGTACATTAAGGATCTAAGCAAAAGATTTAAAAAGATTTCTAAAAATTTTGAAATTGGACAGTGTGACCCACGGATCCACCTAAAAGGCAGATGGATCCACCATCCTTAGATCTGTGGCACCTTGACGGCCAAGTTTTAGGTTTTCTATAACTACTACCCATTTGCTTAGTTTTTAACCCAAGCTTTTCACAACCTTTCTTCCACATTATTGCACACATTTAAGATCATTATAAACAAGTTTTTATAATGTAAAAAAATAATTAATCATGTCATCAAAACCCTAATAACCCATGATCATAATGCTTATAACTTTCATTTGTTGCAAGCATGATCCTCCATTCAAGTAAGCTTAGAGATCTTGCCATCATCATCCACCACACACCTACACATATGAAGATCCATCACCACAAGCCAAGAGACTTGTCATCTTCATCAATAACACCATGCTTAGTGATCTTGATGTTTTAGATTAGGCTTTTACATCTAATTGACAATTATGTCTTAGATCATCATTATACATATTTATGTATCAATCATTATACAACAAACTAGATGTTAGATGGTTTATGTGTTTAGGCCATAAAATACAAGGTTTGTTATGTTGGTCCATAAAACATAACGGGTTTGGTTGTACCCGAAGAAGGACTCGGTATTTAGCTTAGTACCGGATAAAGTGTAAGCGACGTTGTATGGTTTTATCCGCATTAAAAGAGCTTGTTAATCTAGTGAAGTAACCCTTGAGTTGGGTACTCGGGGAGTGGAGTAGGGTGAAGAGGAGCTTCATAGCCGAACCACTATAAATCATCGTGTCCAGTTTGCGCTTTCTTTTACTTATCGCTTTACATTTATATTTTCATTTATCGCTTTATATTTATATTAGCATTGCATATATGTTTGTGTTATATATTGTGTTGTGATGATATTGTTTGTTTGATATTCTTTAGTATAGTTATTACTTATTTATCTTCTTTCATAATCTAAACCATCAGTTCCGCCACTTGTTAGGATCCTGTGTGTAGGAAGATTTGTAGGAATGTTTTGTAGGAGGAATTAGCATTTTTGTTTACATTTATATTTGCCTTTATCGCTTTATATTTATATTTGCATTGCATCTATGTTTGTGTTATATATTGTGTTGTGATGATATTGTTTGTTTGATATTCTTTAGTATAGTTATTATAGTATAAACTTGATTGATTGTTTGATACAAAAGTTTTAAGTTGATAATGGAAACGTATTCACCCCCCCCCCCCCTCTACGATTATACAATTGGTACCAGAGCCACGTCGCTCTTGTTTTCAAAACAAATAGTTTTTAAAATAGAGCAAGGTCCATGTATCAACATTCCTATCAAGCGACATATAATGTGAAAAGTTATTTGTTTAGTACTTACAAGTTTTGGTGTTAAATATAAAGTGTTACAATAGCTTGAAGGTCTTTTAAAGAATCCCTAACAAAGGGAATAATGTGTCTAAAAGTGTGATAAATGATTCTGCCAAAATTTCACCACTTGTGCGATCCACGGATCCACCAAAAGTGGATCCGTCCATGAGATCCGTCCATATGGTTTTTAGTTTTTGTCAAACTTCAAAAATTCATAGAAAATCAACCGTGCGTCGGATTCGATGATTCAAAAACTAAAATTCAAGAATTTTGAATGTACTTTCCAATGGAATGGGTCTCAAGTATTAATTCAAATTTCAAGTTTGTCAAATAAGAAAAATGCCATAGAGTGTCCAAAACTAAAATTTTATTTTAGCGTAAAAAGTTGATTTTAACCTTTCCTTTCGAGTCGGACACTTCTAGTTGGTTTACTTTTGAAAGTTGGTGTATTTTATCATTGGAAAGTAAATGTATTTTTCAAACTTACTAATGGGATGAAAACTAATTTATTTACAAATAAAATCAAGCTATGTGTACATTGTTATATTTAAAACACAAAACGAAGTGTAGTATTTATGTGTGTTATGCTAAATGATTATTTGTTCTACTTTGCATCTTAATATTGTTAATTAACCTTTTGTATGTTTATTTCATTTGTAGTTGAGCTTCCTTGTTGATTAGCATAATTTCGTCATGTGCGTTATTTATTAGTGTTCATGTATATGCGTCAACTGATCTTATGGTAGATCTCTTGCACTAAGTTGAGAAATTGCTTTTGCATTGCATATAGGTATAGATTACTATGTTTACAAATGTTATATCAACATTTTATAAATCCTATAATTTAGGTTAACCCACTTAGGATTGAGAGCTAAGCAAGTTTGTCAAACCTTTTATAAAATGTGTCACCACCATATATTAAACACATTTATTTTATCAAAGTCTCAAGAAGGTGTCTAGGATATGTCATCCTATTATCTTGCTTAAACATAGGTTATCAAAACAAGAGAAAATATCTTAATAACATATTAATATATAAAAAAGGTAAAATGTGTTTTAAAACTTAGGTTGTGCTTGCATTAGTCTAATTCATAATCACAACTAATAAATATTTTGATTAAAATGAACTTAGATTTTCTTGTAATTCTAAATTTGAAAGATTAACTTTCTTGGTAAGAAAACACTTTCATTTTGAAGTTTTATCTTCGAATAAATTTTCACATTAACATTAACTTGAAATGAAAATATTCGCTCTTGTTAAAAGCTTGAAAATATTATATAAACATGTAGTAGTTTCGAAAAAGATTTGTAATGCTTAAAAATGACTAAGATAATTTTGTGAACTCTTTAGAAGTCAAACTCTAAGCATATTGTGCACAATAACTAATAAGTTTTTCTCACATATAAAATATACGACGATACCAAAGAAACAAGTAAACTCATCATTTTAAATGATCTCACACTTAAGACTAGTCTTGGTCTTAATAAAATACATTAGGGAAATATATGTTTATTTTCCTTTAAAAGAGTGTTAGTGAGGGTCAAGAAAGATTTCAGATATATATCGATTCATTATTCAAATTATGATTGATATCATCTTTCGAATCTAATTTCCAAGTTCTTTTGAGTTTGGATATGAAATTGGATTCATTATTTGTCTAGCTTCAAGATTATATCAAAACCATAACAAAAGATATTATCTCGAATCTACATACTCAATCACACTAGGTTGATATGAAAACAATGGTATCCCTTTCAAAGACGAAAAGAATATACATTGGTTCATAACTCACACTTGTGATAATGATGTTATATTGAGTCTAAATGTCCAATAGGTGTGTTCCTATTATTAATAATAACATGCTTAAAATGCACGTCAAACTAGGATTGACGACTTTGATGTTTTGTCCGAGATATTCAAGTAATTTTAATTGCAATGTATTTGGTAAAGTTATCATTTCCGAAAAACCAAACATGAGCAAATGCACAATATATATAACTTTGATCATACAATTCAAAAAACAAATCAAGACTTAAATCCACTTTTTGTTATAACCTTTTCTCTCTATACCAAATAAGGATAATATTATTTTTAACTAAGTATTTAAAACGAGAACAATTCAATCATCTAAGATTAAGATTAGGAATTATGGAACATATTCTATAAACCATTATTTTACTTTCTTTCTATAAGTGATTGTAAGTGGACTTCGAATATAAAGATGATTATTATTTAAACAATAACTAATCTCATTATTCTATCCAATTACAAATGTTTGAAATATGAACATGGAGTCGAGATTAGAATTTATCTAGATAACGAAAATATCAATAAAATGACCATAGATATTTTCCGACTCTACATGTTTAACTATTTTTAGTTATTACATGAAATTACGAAATCGATCATAAGACGAAAAGAATAATCATCGAATTGCAATTCACACTTGTATTAACGATGCTTTGTTACGTCTAAATGTTCATAATGCGTGTGTTATTAGAAATGGTCAAATATATGCTAAAATCTAATACACTCCTAGTAGGATTGACATCGTTGAAATTCCATCGGGAAATTCGCGACAACTTCCACGTTACGCTCAAAACTTGGAGGTCGCATCCGAAAGTTCAAACCAAGAACCCTTATAACATATATAAGCTTCTCCTGAACCCGTAACATCCGCCTTGACAGAGCGGTGCTCTATCCTATTGAACTACAATCCCAGGGAAATAAGAAGAGATCTAGCAGAAAATTTAGATTCTTTTTTTTATTCTCTTGTCTTGTATCAAGTATTTCTTAAGAACAAGAGTGTTATACCATCTGATAGTAGATTGGCGAATTGTTGGGCCGAACTGGATTTGAACCAGCGTAGACATATTGCCAACAAATTTACAGTCCGTCCCCATTAACCACTCGGGCATCGACCCAATGCCTAATTCATTTTAGACGTTCCATAATCAACTTCCTTTCGTCTCCCAAGTAGACTTGACAAATACATATCACTTGAAAAAAAAATTGATATAAAATAGAAACCATCGCCCAAATAATGAGAAATCATGTTCTGTCTGTTTTCAGACAATAGTGCGACCTACGGATCCTCCATAAGGGAGATCCGTCTTTGATTTAGGTAGATCCATCCGTGGTCATCAAATTTAAATATATTCCTTTGGTCATTTTGCACTTGTCTAAGGTCTAACAAACATGTAACTAACCTTTAGAACATCATAATTTCTACAATGGAATATTCACAATATCTATTAAGGTACATAACCTTAATTATATTATTTTCAAAAAGACATGCAAAGGTGCATTCTTAGAATGCTTTAATGTAGCATACTCCACATTGTCACATTTAAGTATACTCCTAAGATCTAAAAGAGTCAATCATGTTTTAACTCACAAAATCTTGCTTGCACTCTCATTAAACACTAGAATTATAAACACATTGATTAGGATTTTGAGAACCGGAATTAAAACATATTAGTTGAGTCATATTAGGCCAAGTATTAGTGGTCAATGCAAATTTCATCTTTGCTACACTTCATTAGGCAAATGCGGGAATTCTACTTTATTCTAAAATGAAAATGACTACTGGAGAATCTATTGCACTAGAAATTCAATTTAACCTAACGGTTGAATTGCTTCCGGGAAGGAAGTTGGGTTCGTGGTATAACCCATAAAAATGGTCGTGTTTAGCCTCAATTGAGCACCACTAGTGATAGTCTCATATTCATTCTCTAACTTGAATAAATGGCTCTTTCTAAATATGCCTAATGTTAGTTTACATTAATGAACTTTGTATTTCATTAGGATTGTTTATTAGTCAAGTAGTAACTAGGATTCTCTTTAGTCGATTTAGACTATTTGCACCTCGCATATGTATTGTTGTGATCTCAAAATGTTAACTTGTTCTCGTGAAAAATGATTATATTATCTTCATGCTATTTTGATACTCAATGATTACTTGCTTAATTGTTGAATGCATAATTATTTAGACGGTTTTGTTTTTGGTTAGCAATCCCGGTTTAATATCTATAAGTTTATATTTATGATACGTGTTATTAAATGCTAAATGATAACATGCTTTGTATGCTTTATATGTATGTGATGTAATCATTGTTTTATGTGAGCTTTTATATGATCTACGTGTCTTTCTTGTGCACCCACACTATATCATTAGGTCCATCTATCTAGATGAACATATAGACGTCACATAGTCTTATACATCAATATATTTGATTGTTATGATTAATACACTTAAGTGACTTAGTGTCTTTTGAGTTTAGGGTATTGTCTCGTGTCACTAAAATTTATCGAGTACACATGCATAATCGTCTTAATCCCTAAGGATTTTAGTTTAGATCACTTTGATCATTATATTATTTATTTACATGATTCTTTTCTTTACGAAATACGTTTTCCGTCCCTTGTCGTCAAAGGTCAAATACTCAAAACTCCCCATAGTAACTCGTTCCCACTCCTTTATTACTATATCAACCGTCTCATGTCTTTAAGGATCCGTTCCTTAACTATAAATGGTTATATCACTCATTTTTCATACCTAACTAATTACACAAAAACCAAAATCACACCTCTACCACTATATAGATGGCTAATATCTTCTCTTCACCATTTCTGCTACCACCTTTAAGATAACCTCATACCTCATCATGTGATTGTTCTATGAACATTAGCAATGCTTGAGAAGAGCTACATAACTTCACAGTTAAAGATTGTCGTATGCTAACCATTATCCTTCTTGACAATCTCAAGCTCATCTCTTTTGTCATCGTTTGTTTTCTTCTTTATTTATTTTTATTATTCGACAAGTTATGTCCGGATGAGCAAGAATTAAGTGGGAGGGAAAACACACTCGTTCACATATAGTCTTTCACCAAATATTCTTAAGAACTCACAAATGTGATTCTTATTCCCTAAAAACCGATTCAAGCGAACCTTTACCCTACTAACTCATTACTTATTCCTTCACACATGTACACCTCATTCACACATACCAAATTGGTGACCAAGATCGTAACCTGGCTCTCTTCCTAACTTTACTATTAGGACTAATACCTCCTCAAACAAGAACACTCATTTCGTTTTCCATAAGAACACTTATTTCTTTTTCCACAACACAAGTACACCCCGTTCACACAAACCGATTTGGTTCTTGTCCCTACCCTAACACACTAGTACACCACGTTCACATATTCTCAAGAATTCAGAAATTTGATTCTTATCCACTAGAAACTAACTCACAAGAGCACTCAAGTTTTATTCTAACACATAAGTACACAACGTTCACATAAACCATAATTGGTTCTAATCACTTACCCTAAGTCAACCTTAGAAGAACGTCGTCTACCACACACTCAAACCTTACAACTACAATCTACTCTTAATGGTAATAGATAGTTTGTGTACCAACAATACTTCAACACAAAACCTTGCAAGTATACTTCACTCTTGATTATAAAAGATCCTTTGACTCGTATGTCGATCATACACAAACCGTATCACTATACTTCACTCTTAATAGTGATGACTAATTTCGCATACCCAAACCTTACAAGAAACACTTCAACCATACACACAAACCTAACAACTATACTTTACTCTTGATAGTAATAGTTAGTTCAACAACCTTTAATCCTCACAAACATCATACTTAAAATGTATCCCTACACAATCTTGACATCAAGAACATTTCACTAACTTAATCACCTTCACCACCAAATATTGGTCCTTACTTTCAAACTCCCATACCAAAGAAATTATCTCCTCAAGAACACTCCACACTTATCCAATAACCATTACAAGTGATCCTTTCATTTTTTTTTCACAATTGAGTCTTTTAGTTTATTTCCACTTACTAGCGAGTGAAAAACATAAAGAAGATATTCAATCTTTGAGTGTTATTGAGTCACCACATTGTTGTGTCTTTTATTTTTCTTTCACTATGAAAGAACTACCACCTCGTCTCACATATCCACCTTTGTTCATCAACATTGACAACCAAACACATACAACCCAGTCACTCGTATCATTGTTAGTGCAAACAATATATTATTCTAAATCATCTTTGCCAACCTTAGATCAACACCTTCTCTCTTCGTTCTAGCTTCAACCTCCCTCCTTCCATTATATGGAATCATTTTCATTTATTTCTAGATGCATATCATTTTTCACTATATTTATTCTTGTCATAATATAACTACTTTCGAGTATATATTTTGACATGACGTATTAAAATATTATTGACATCAATTTACTTTTACATGTCATAATTTTTATTTTATTATTATTATTTGACATTTTTGTTTTTTTTTGTATACCCCTTTTTCTAAAAGAACAAACTTAGAATATTTTTCTCAACAAATCAATACACACTACGTATCAAATCATGTTTTTTCATATCAAACCCTCATCATATAACATTATAGTTCGACCAAAGAATCATACAACAATGTTATTTCCTAGAACCCCACACATGAAAAGCATACATAATGCATACCAATATAAACCTTGAGGATTTTAAAAAGAATCTCTCATTAACAACCCTTGACAGAAGAGTCTATCCAACTCAAATCATCAATCTTGGTAGATAATGATTTCTTAAGGAACATGTCATTCTAAAAACGATAGAACTCCTTATCCGAATGACTCATTGACGAAGTCGTTCTCATAACAAATGGTGTGACAAACATAAACAAATTCTGTTTATCGTTTTATAAAAGTTGTGTGCATTGGTTTGATAAACTTGGTGCAATTAGTCTTAGGTGTCCATCGACGCAAGTTTCTTGTTCCTTTTATTAGGTTTTTTATGTTTTTTTAAAATAATTGCATGTTCTACTTTCCACAATTTCTTTAACAACTTTAGAGTACTCATACCTAAGACATGCATTTTATGTTCCCCGATAGTATATTACTATAAGTATTTTTGCTATCATGATCTCTTTTATGATTTCTGTTACTATATGTATTTTTACTATATGTACTTTTGATATCATAATTAATAATTTTGCTTATCTTACTATGTGAAGATTTTTATTTGTTAGACCCATGCTATCATGATGCTTAACATCAATATGACTTGGTATGTTATTCTTTTTAGGACCCTTACTTGCTATTGTTCTTGATTTAAGTGTTTACATGCTAAGTGCTTTGGGTTTTGGCCGCAAAAATTAGTTTTGCGCCTTTTTAAGAGTCTTTGGGGATCGAGCTGTGTAACACCCCCGAAAATCTGGCGGCATGCGAAACTTTAACAATTGGGGGTCTGAGTCGACGTTATAGCACAACTACAAGTTAATAGGAAACGACCTCAAAAAAGAACTTTTTAAATAAAGATTTAATTCGATGCATCACCAAGATCAGAGTTTAGTTTCGGTCCCCCAACAGTATTACAAGGTGACATAAAAGATAAATAACACATAGTTTCAAAAGATGATAATTGTTTTTTATGAGAACAGTTTAAAAGTTTAGCATCGAATTTAATAAAACACAGAAATCCAACATCATGATATCCTTCGCGCTCCCATCAGGAGAATCACCCCTTTGACCTGAGTATTAAACATGCCTAAAATGTCAACAAAATTTAGTTGAGTGAATCAATAGGTTTAACAGAAATATAAGCATGGACACAAATTTAGTAGTGAAGACAAGAAAAACAAATATCACCAATCTAAAAAGAAATCTGTATTAGATGCACTCAGCTCATAGACACATAGAAACTACTGTCTGCCCATAGTATATTAGAATGCATGCCAAAAACATACTAGCATTTTCAACATTGTTTAATGCACCATGATCAACTTGATGACCCAAAAGTAAGGTGGGATTGTTAGTCCCGTAGATCTACCCACAACATTCGCAGCTCT
This sequence comes from Tanacetum coccineum, assembly GCA_026074375.1. Lineage (NCBI taxonomy): Eukaryota > Viridiplantae > Streptophyta > Magnoliopsida > Asterales > Asteraceae > Tanacetum > Tanacetum coccineum. The sequence goes on along the minus strand of BQNB010050861.1, from coordinate 13,630 downwards.
ACTACACTAGTAATTTAACGGTTCATGATAGGAAAAAGGGACTTAATTGGCATTGAGGTAACTTAGGCAATAATATTCAAGCAACAGTCTGGATAGCATACAATTTTTAAAGTACTTGTGTCCAAAGGTAAAACAAGCATGTAATCTCACCCCGTAGAATTTATAAAACAAGTATATGTTAGAAAACTATGGGGCTAAGAACTCCCAAAAGTAATATCAAGTCAGAAGTAACAAGAGAATCAAGGAATCCAAGCAAAATCCGCTAAGTACCACCTAACAAAGATGAGGTGCGTCTTAGAACGATAAAGTATAATCGATACGTAAAAGTAATTAAGCGATCATGAGGTGTGTGACCAATAGGAGCATGGCATTGCACTAACGTTTTCATAGTAAATTTTTTTACCCAAAACCCAAGTACAACCTGACTTTATATTAGTCATATATTAAAAATTACCCTTTAATTCCCATTTTAACTAAGTTAAACTATATGTTTTAAATTTCAAGTATATAACCCGACTTCCCGAACCTCTAGCTCCTAATCCGTAAATGGTAACAATACAAGGCTTTCACCCCTGGAAATCATTTTGAGTCTAGTTTTCAAAAATATAAGGCTCACTTACCCAAAAGTCTTAAAACCATGTGAATGGACTGATTTACCCCAAGTTACCCAAAACAAAAAATTTCCAAAATTTTAACCCTCCACGGTATCGGCCATAAATCCCAATCTATGATAGCAATAAAGGTGAGACCACTTGTAAAAGTTTGCATTATATGTCTACTACCGAGATATGCTTTTAAACTCCATACTTTAGAACAAAAACCTAGGGTTTTACACGTTTTCCCAACAAAAGTCCAGAATTGACTATTTTCCGTAAAACGGACATAACTCCCTCATCCGGAGAAAATGGTAAACCATCCAATTAACCACATATTCTATAAATATTTATCTACCTAAAACATGAATTTTCCAGTAGGCCACAAGCCAAAAATAATTCGTACTAGGCTCATCTATCTGCTGACCCAAAACAGTCCCAATAAAGCCACTTTATCAACACACCACTCACAAGTTTGACCTTACCAATAGAAATGCAATGCCATACTTTATTGTCACATCTCATTATAACATAAAACATACATGTTTATAGTAGGTAATCATAAAAATAATCAATCTACAAGAAAGAAATCTTTGAAGAATAAAAATGGATTCTTACAAATTAAAACAAGGCTAGTGAAATCAAAGCTTCAACTCAAATCTTTTACCAAGCTTAAATTAAACCAACCCACTCCAAAATCAACTTGACTCAACAATATCAGCCCCTAGAAACCATATTACCCAAACCAAAGTCAATCAAATGCACCTTAAAATAGAACTTGCAAGAAAATCCACCCAACTCCAAAAGTTACCAATAAAAATCAAGACCACAATTCACCAAATCCCACTATAACATCATCATTTCTTCATGCAATAACCTTATAAAAACTTGGTAAAATTCAGCCCCTAAACCTATAAGAAGATGATTTTGGAGATCATTTAAAGAGATTAAAACCCAAGAGTACAAACTAGCACTAGAAACCCTTAATATATATGATAAGATTACTTGAAATTTTGATATGGAAAGAGTGTTTTGGTGGAGAAAGTGTACGGCAAGGGAAGCAAGAAGAGAAGTGATGTGTATTTTTTTATCAATAAAGAACTAGTGAAATGTTAAGGCTCTTTTATATAATCAATACATGCATTTGATAATAACACGTGTCTAAAGCTAATACAAGTGTCCTAAACATCTCTTAATAAGATGCCACGCCACATAGGAGTTGTTTTAATGTGTTTTATTAATAGTAGATTTAGTATTTAGGGTATAAATTTTAAGATAGGTGGGTAGTTTTGAGGCTAACGGGTATTAACGTAAAATATAACGAGAGTTAAGGCGAAACCACGAAGTAAAAACGAATAGAATAAAAATAGTTCTACATAAATCGGAGAACTTTATTGAAAATTTAATTACTGAGGGCTCGAGACGGATAGAAATTTCTTAACACAGTTTAAAATAAAAATGGAGACGAGAGTTACGAATCGAGTAAAAGTAAAAGTAAAAATAAAATTTTACTAAAGAGGTAAAAATAAGAATTTATAGGAATATTTTATTTACCTGAATTTACGGAGTCCTGCAGTCAATCCCCCTAAGGGAAGTCTGGTCCCCAGAGTTCAACTGGCGACTGCAGACGAGGTGGGGGTGAAAAGATACGAGTACTTGGTCTTGAATTGATCTTCTCGCTCCCAAGTATACTCAGCTCCTTGCCGTGAGTTCCAACGAACTTTTACTAAAGGAATTCTTCTTCGCTTAAGCTTTTTCACGTCACGCTCCACGATCTCAATGGGCTCTTCGACAAAACGCAGATTTTCATCAATCTCAATTTCTTCTAAAGGCACTTGAACATCTGACTCAGCTAAGCACTTTTTGAGGTTTGACACATGAAATGTGTCGTGAATACAACTCAACTCCTGGGGTAACCTCAACCGATAAGCTACCGGTCCAACACACTCTACTATCTCAAACGGTCCCACATATCGTGGTGCTAGCTTTCCTTTCTTTCCAAATCGTACAACTCCTTTCCATGGAGATACCTTAAGTAATACCCGGTCCCCGACTTTAAATTCAAGAGGTTTGCGCCTCTTATCAGCATAGCTTTTCTGGCGACTCCTTGCAGTTTTCAACCTTTCCTTTATTTGCACAATCTTTTCTGTAGTCTCCTGCACAATTTCTGGTCCGATAAGCTGACTTTCTCCAACTTCAGCCCATATCACTGGAGACCTACACTTCCGCCCGTACAGAGCCTCGAAGGGTGCGCACTTAATGCTCTTGTGGTAACTATTATTGTAAGAAAACTCAACCAATGGAAGGTGAGTATCCCAACTACCACCAAAATCCATAACACAAGCTCGCAGCATATCCTCCAGTGTCTGGATAGTACGCTCACTCTGACCGTCAGTCTCAGGGTGGTAAGCTGTACTCATGTTTAGTTTTGTACCCAACGCCTTCTGGAGAGCTTGCCACAAGTGCGATGCGAATCGACCATCACGGTCTGAAATGATTGACACCGGTACACCATGTCTCGCTACTATTTCATTGATATAAATCCTTGCCAGCTTCTCAGTTTTGTAGTCTTCACGAATAGGCAGGAAGTGAGCTGACTTGGTCAATCTATCCACAATGACCCAAATCGCATCATACCCACTGCTGCTTTTAGGCAACTTTGTAACTAAGTCCATTGTTATCTTCTCCCATTTCCATTCTGGAATTTCTGGCTGCTGAAGTAATCCTGAAGGTTTCTGATGTTCGGCTTTTATCTTAGAGCACGTAAGACACTTGCTAACATATTCAGCAATGTCTCTCTTCATACCAGGCCACCAATACAAATCCCTCAAATCATAGTACATCTTATCCGCACCAGGATGTACTGAATATCTAGAAGTGTGGGCTTCATCCATGATCAATTTCCTTATACCACCAACTGATGGAATCCAAATCCGATCGAAGAAGTAAATTCCACCGTCATCCCGCTTCTCAAAATGTGTTTCTAATCCTCTTAGCCATTCTGCTGGGGCCTTAAGATCCTTGGAAGCTTCACCTTGTGCCTCCAAAATCTTGGCTTTAAGGCCGGACTGGATAGTCATGCTCATGGCACGTACTCGTCTAGGCTTGAGTCTTTCTTTTCTACTCAAAGCATCCGCTACAACATTTGCCTTGCCCGGATGGTATTTGATTTCGCATTCGTAGTCACTGAGTAGTTCAATCCACCGCCTCTGCCGCATATTCAATTCCTTCTGTTCAAAAAGATACTGAAGACTTTTGTGATCAGTGTAAATGACACTTTTCGTTCCGTAAAGATAATGTCTCCAAGTTTTTAAGGCAAACACCACCGCACCCAACTCCAAGTCGTGGGTGGTATAGTTTTTCTCATGTATTTTCAATTGTCTTGAGGCATACGCAATCACCTTGCCTCGTTGCATTAGCACACACCCAAACCCTTGATTTGACGCATCGCAATAGACCACAAAGTCGTTTGGTCCATCGGGGAGTGCTAACACGGGAGCATTACATAGCTTTTCTTTTAAGATACGGAAGGATTCTTCTTGCTTATCGCCCCACACATAAGCTTTATTCTTCTGAGTCAACAAGGTGAGAGGCTTGGCGATCTTGGAGAAATTCTCAATGAATCTTCGGTAATAACCCGCCAATCCTAAAAATGAACGAATCTCTGTGGGTGACTCAGTGGTCTTCCAGTTCTTTTCTGATTCAACCTTACTAGGATCCACATGGATACCATCCCGGTTGACCACGTGTCCTAGGAACTGGACTTCTTTTAACCAAAATTCGCATTTTGAAAATTTTGCATATAACTTCTCCTCTTTGAGTAAGTCTAAAATCGTTTTCAAGTGGGCTTCATGCTCTTCTTCTGTCTTTGAGTAGATAAGGATGTCATCGATGAACATAATTACAAATTTATCCAAATAGGATTTACAGACGTGGTTCATCAAGTCCATGAATACCGCTGGTGCGTTTGTCAGCCCAAATGTCATGACTGTGAACTCAAAGTGCCCATAACGTATTCTAAACGCGGTCTTCGGTATATCTTCATCTCTAACTCTTAACTGATGATATCCCAAACGAAGATCTATCTTGGAGAAACAACATGCACCTTGTAATTGGTCAAACAAATCATCAATTCTGGGGAGAGGATAGCGGTTCTTAATTGTCAACTTATTTAATTCTCTGTAGTCAATACACATTCTTAAAGCACCATCTTTCTTTTTGACAAATAGCACAGGTTCTCCCCATGGTGAATGACTTGGTCGAATAAAACCTTTCTCTTGGAACTCTTTTAGTTGATTTGACAATTCCTGCATTTCGGAAGGTGCTAGACGGTAGGGTGACTTTACAACTGGCAACGCGTCTGGAATTAGGTCAATGCGAAATTCTATTTCACGCACGGGAGGTAGACCTGTCAAATTATCCGGAAATACTTCAGGGAAGTCACGAACAGTACGAATGTCATCAAGCCTTTTCTCATCAGCCTTGATACATGAAAGTGATTTTGGATCCTTTTCCAGTCTCTCACCGTAGATTTCAAGTATTTCACCATTCGGAAGGGGAATACGGACAATCTTCTCATAACAAACTATGACAGCTCGGTTGTACGACAACCAATCCATTCTAACGATAACATCGAAACTACCTAATCGAGTTGGTAACAAGTCTATTTTGAACATGTGGCTAAACAGGGCTAAGGTGCAACCACGCAAAATGGTATTGGTACTAACAATCTTCCCATCTGCTAACTCTACTTCGTAACTAGTGTTTAAAGCGGACGGGGCAATATCAATGAAAGGAGTAAACTCAATGGACACAAAACTTCTCTCAGCACCCGAATCAAATAAGACACTTGCATAATGATCATTAAGTAAAAACGTACATGTGACCACATTCGGATTCTGCTGTGGATTTTTAACCACCACGTAAGCTCTCGCACGAGCTCCTTCGTTCTGCTGGTTCCTTCAATTTGGACACATGTGTCTGAGGTGTCCTTTCTCATCACAGCCATAGCAGGTCACATTCCGCAAGTGGTTATCACCAGTGCCTGGAAGTCTGACTCCATAATCCATCTCTTGATGACCCAATTTTTGACACCTTCGACACTTCGGAGGGCATTGACCATTGTAGTGTAAGTTGCATCGGTTGCACTTTGGTAAGGTTCCAGCATAACCCTTACCCTCAGCTGGGACTGCAGCATAGGCCCTAGCAGTCTCTTGCCTTATAATTTCTGCTGGGAATTATAAATGAGTGGGCTTAATGGTATCCAATATGAGACGAGTATGAACTTGAACCCAATAATCACCGAAATTCGTTAAAAGAATTAGAAACACAATGGTGTCTTACCACTCATCGAAAACCTCAAGGCCTCGCTTGAGCTAAATGATCTCATTCTTAAGTTATTACTTTTGCCGTTTCAAATCCTTGCGATCACGAACTGTCTGTGGAGCTAACAGACTAAGTACAATGTTCCGTCACCTATCACATAAGCTCTCCCGCGAGCTCCTTCCATTTGTTGATCATTATTATGGGGGTATTGTTTCTCGGAGTGTTCTCACTATTCGCATTCTATCATTGTTTACTACGGTCATTATCGTATGGTTACTGTTGTTGGGGTTGTTGGGTCCTGGAGCGGTCCCATCTTGTACAAGTCTATTCATCAAGCGATACAAACCTCCCTCAAACAAGCTAAACACTTGTCGATACAATATTCGAGTGAGTTATTCGTTTCAGACCAATAGTACAACAATTTCAGTCATGGTACATTCTAGTACTGCCAAGTAAGTCGGATACTTACATCCATTAGCCGCGTTCGATATTAATCATCGAACATTGCAGATATCAGAAACGAGACTCTGCCCTTAAACAATTAAGACTTCAAACATGCATACTCACGCGAGTACACTTTCTCTTCGATGTTTTCGCTATTAAGAGACTCTCTCTATAATGTGGTTATATCAATCATAAAACTCGTAATGATATTTTTCTAAAAATATCCATTCTAAACATCGGTCATAGGTGTGGTGGTTGCGGCAGTTCTCTTTGGTGGCATTTTGATTTAGATCACCAGAATACAATACACGTGGGATTTCAAACAATCACAATCACGACATGATAAAATGCATCCACCTCATATATGATTTGAAAACATATATGATAATTAATACAGAATGAAAACTACAAAGTCCTTCGGTCGTGCTAGCAGGAAATAACTCATAATACTTAACAGACTAACAGATAGCTATGGATTAAATATCCTGGTCAACCCTAACCAAAATTTAAGGATATTAAGAAGGGTCGAAATATCAAATTTTGCTGAATAAAGTCATCATCATCTTGTTTAGAACTGGTTTATTAAATCTTAAATCTTTTTTTGGTCACACAATCGTTAACACAAATTTAATCTCGGGACGAGATTTCTTTAAGGGGTAGGTACTGTAACATCCGGCAATTTTCGAAACTTTAAATGTCTATGTTACCTTTTGACATTTTGGGTCCGGTTCAAATTTTTTTAACATTTGGACTTTTTACCGTCGCATAAAAACAATTGCCGCGTAGCCTGTAAATTTCAAAACATATTTAAATAATAAATCATAATTATTATTATTTATCTCTCATTTATAAACTAAACATTTGCTCGGTTCCTGAGACTTTCAAATTACATGTGAAGGGGTACACTATTGAAGAATATAACGATAATGTTACTTCCTAATACTATTTGCTATCATTGCTATTCCTAGCACTATTTGAGAATATATACTATTCCTAATACTATTCCTAGCACTATTTGAGAATATATACTATTCCTAATACTATTCCTAGCACTATTTGAGAATATATACTATTCCTAATACTATTCATAATACTATTCCTAATACTATTCCTAGCACTATTTGAGAATATATACTATTCCTATCTTTTTAAAATTTGAATCAGGTGATGAGACGTAACTATGTGAATAGAGAAAGAAATAGGTATAGGTAGGGTAGTCATGTAAGGAATATACATGATGGTGTCTAATTATATTTTTTTGAATTTGGTCAAGGTTGTCGTGACTTTAAATTGTTATTGCTATGTCTTGGAATGGGTAGTGTACCGAGATAAATTTTTTATAAGAAAAACTTTGGGCCTTGACGTGGATTTAAGGTTTATTCAAGTCAAAATATATTTTTCGGTCAAAGCTTAACAGTGTTACTCAATAATTTACCAAATGTTTTAATTAAATATTATAAAAACATTTATGAAATGTTATCAAGTAAATACTCATTTTTATTGGAAAAATGATTTGGAAAACAATGGCGCAAGTTTCGTGACTCGAATCGACCGTTAACTAGTTCAAACGAGTCCCGAACCGATAGTTATCAAAAACTACAATTTATATTTACACAATTCACCCTCTATTATTTGGTACTTGTCACTTTACTTTAAAAGTTTTATTATAAATAAAATTTTTATACCATTTCTTTCATTTCATTTTTTATAACACACACTTAAACACTCTTCCCCTCCATAAAATCCGGCCACCACAGCCACGGCCGGCCGCCACCCAGCCGCCGTCGGCCACCACCACCACCGCCGCCGGAAAAATTTTCCGGCGAGTTTTTCCGGCGAACTCCAAAAATGCTCCCCTTCACCCGATCTATCCGATCTACCACACCACGCGCCACCCTCCTCCAGCCACCGAACCTCCTCACCATCTCTTCCCAACCACCCAAGGCTGCGTTTGGTTTCTCCGGCACCCAAAAGGGTGCGTTTGTTGTTCGGGCCAGCGGGTGTACGCTGAGTTCGCGCCGTAGCAGTCGTCGACCCAACTCTTCGGTGTTGTTATAAGTCTTCGTTTACTTGGGTTCTGTTATTTTGTTGTTTGAATGTGATGAAATCCATGGGACACTTGCGTTAGACTAGTTGTGCTAGGTTGATTGATCGGCATGAAGGCCGTGTATAGGTTAAGTAAGAGTATTGTAAGCGAATATTTGGTCGAAAAATAATTTTGGCACGTTTTGGTAATAATCGACTAAAACAGAAAGTTTAGCACGTATTTCGGGGTCTGAGACTTTGTAAAATTGTATTTTTGATTTGATAATATCGAAGAGGGTAATTTTGTGAACGTTTCGGTAAATTGAACGCCCCGTAACTCTTAAAAACGAAGAAGTTATAGCAAATTAAGTTCGGAAAATACATGTTAAAATTGACAGCTATTTTAGGCAAAAATAGCTGCTGGTCCGATTTTCAACGTCAATTTCGGGCATTTTCGAGTCCGTTTCAGCCTTCCGGCGAAACACGAAAGCTGTTCGGAGCGACGTTTTGCATAAAGTTACTTTTTGGTCAAACTTACGAAAGTGTGATTTAGCGGGTCAAAACGTTGGTCAAACAGCAGCAGTTTTTATAAAATTTATATTGCATCAGATTTAATAAGAGGGCATTTTGGTCATTTTCTGTCGAGATTCAAGTCTCGGCCAAAACTAAAAAGTCGTCCGGAATGTCATTTCCGATAAAATCTCTTTTTACTCCGAGTCGTGAAAACGTGATTTAGTGGCTCGTTTGGTACGGGTCAGATTTGGGTCAAAATGTATAAAAGATGTAAAAAGACATATAAAGACTTATATAAAGTCTTACTAAGTGCAAAATGTAAATAAAAATGGTAAGTATTAAAAATATACTTAGGTGTTTATAAATTACCAATTAAGGTAACTTTCCTAAAATAAAAAGTTTCCGAAAATAGAAAGTCTTCTATTAAGTAACGTAAGATAAAGCGTAAGAAATGTCTATAACTCAATGAGTGGGGGTTTCAGGATTAAGTCGCGCAAGTGGATCCTCATCACATGTATGTTTATATATATAATATATATGATTTTGCCGCTACGATGTACACATCGTCGATGGTACTTCGAGTATATTATAATTAAGCGACATCTATAGGTCGTGATCATGTTGCCGATTGTTCGTGACTACTTCAACTAATCGATTCGACTGTAGCTTTCGATCAAGGTGACTTTATAGCCCCTCTTTCACTTATTTTACATTACTTTACAAATCTCGGGGGAGAATACATGTTCATTACAACTTGTTTACATACTTGTTTACATACTCATACTTATACTCATTTACAAACTCAGTTACTTGAATTATGACATACTCTCTTTGTACTTATGGATTTAAGTATTTAAAGCTGTTTATAAATACAATGGTTATCTTTTCATTGGACACAAGTATTTCTGGTTATCATCTCATGTTTACGTGTTGCCTAAGTAGCGATTAGACCACTCAATGCCCGAAACCATCATGAACTGTTAATTACAGATTGTAAGCGTGAATGTTATAAATAGATCTATTGGGACTAATTATCCCTATCCGGGTGAGTAGCGCTCACTGTGCCGGTGTACCGGACAACGGGTATATATCATGTCAATTTCATTTGGTGTCTTGGTCAGACACCGGTAGGGCAGAAATACATTTGGCATATTATATGCTACATAAATTAGCTTCAGTGTCATGAGCTTAGCGCAACAGTAAATACATTTTATGTGATACTGTATCTGTTATAGTAGTCATATATTTTAGAAATCTTGTGGTCCACACTACTTTGTTGAACATTACTGGTTATTAAACAATTTTTTCATTATACTGCGGTGAAGCAGTAGACATTGTTCTCTTTTGAATTCAACATTTACATTTACAAAAATCTATGAACTCACCAACTTTATGTTGACATTTTAAGCATGTTTTTCTCAGGTGAATTAGATGCTTGGATTATCTGATGTGCATTGGAGTCTAAATTGACAAGATTTCATTCATGGATTTCTACTTACATACAAATGATCAAACCTCGTTGTATTATTTTCAAGCTTTTTGTGGTGATGCAATTATGGGACAAATGTTATATAAATTTCAAAAAAATCAACGAGATTATTTTTCAAACGACACATTTAGAGGTCGTTCTCTTGTATCTTGTGCTGTTGTATTATGAAGTAACGCCCCCGGACATTACTACCGCTGCGACCCATTTTTGGGGGTGTTACAGATTGGTATCAGAGCACTGGTTATAGAGAACTAGGTTGCATATTTTACCCTAGACTATAACCGTTTTCACAAACGTTGCATCACATCAAACATTTTGAAGGTGCATACACACTACTTGCTTATGTGCTTACATTACGTGCTGCATTAAGTGCTTACATGTCATACATATATACAGTATATATATGCTTGCATCCTTTGCGTATATCATGCGTTTATTTATATCAGAGTTATTTATATAAATACCAGAACATTTCTTAAGGCATCGTGAGTTACACAATGGTCTCATCTTACTTCTTGGACATTGTGAGTTGCACAATGGTCTTATTTCGTTCTCAGGCATTGTAAGTTAAACAATGGTCTCTAAGAATATTATTTTCTTCATAGCTATATACAATATCGTATTACACGAAGACCGTCATATTTTTTTGTTTACATGGAATTATGTATGAATCTAAGTATTACAAGTCTTGTGTGGGCGAGACTTGTAATATGAAGATTGATATGATAATTGCTATGTTAACAAAACCCGTCACAGTTCTGTTTACATGGGATTATATGTAAATTTAAGCATTACATGTCTTGTATGGGCGGGACTTGTAATAGGAGGATTTATAAGATAATTGCTATGTTGACTCATTCATAAAGACCTTTACCTTAATTACTCTAACCGAGTACTCATTAACTATCTTGAACTCTATGTCGATTTCCCCTGATTGTTTTACTCTCTGTCTCCGAAGGCGAGTTTTGAACACTCGTCCCATGTTCATCAGAACAACCGCATCGTCATGTTATCCACCACTTTGAAAACTTTGTGTGTACGCGTGTGACATCAGAAATTATTAAGTAGGATGATTTATAATCTCTTTATTTAAAAGGATTGGGACGCCTCTTCAGTTAAATAAAGAAATTGTAAATCACCGAACCATAAGTTTATCAATTCATTATTTACATAAATTGGGACGCTTCTTTATGCAAATAATGAATTATAAATGAGTGGGCTTAATGATATCCGATATGACACGAGTATGAACCTGAACTCGATAATCATCGGAATTCATAAAAAAAAAGGGGTCTAGAAACACAATCGTGTTTTATCTCTCTGAGAATTCTTATGGGGCCTACATGAAACTAACTTACTCTCATCTTAAGTTACTACTTATGTAGTTACTGATAATCTTTACGATCGTGAACTGTCTGTGGAGCTAACAGACTGAGGACAATATCACGTCACCGTTGGTTATAGTTTTCGTGGTTATGTTGCTGTTGTTGGGTCCTGGAGCGGTCCCAGCGTGTACAACTTTATCCAATAGGTAGTGCAACCCCCCCGTAAACCAGATAAACACTTATCGACGAAACATCTAGTCGAACTATTCATTTTGGGCCACTAGTACGGAGACATAGGTCGCGATACATCATAGTACTACCAAGTAAGTTGAATACTTACAATCCTTTAGGCGTGGTGATTCCTGCAATACTTATTATGAGCAATCGGTCATAGGCGTGGTGGTTGCGGCGATTCTCTTCGGTGGCATTCTGGATTTAAATCACAATAATACAATACGTGTGGGATTTCAAACGATCGCAACGCAGGGGAGATATATAACAGCATTGAGTCATAAGATCTGTAATGATATTTTTTTTGAGATACCTATTTTGATGGATTGAGTATCCTGGTCAAACCTAGCCAAAATTTTTGGTATATTGAGAAGTGTCGAAACACCGAATTTTTCTGAATAAAGTTATCAGCGTCTTGTTTGGAACTGGTTTATTAAATCTTAAATCCTTTCTTAGTCACACAAACGGTTAACGCAAATTTAATCTCGGGACGAGATTTCTCTAAGGGGTAGGTACTGTAACATCCGGCAATTTTCGGAGTTTTAAATGACTATTTTAAACTGACTTTTCAGGTCCGATTTGACTTTTGACCTTTTATCGTCACATAAAAACGATTACCTCGTAACTGGTAAAAATTTTTGGAACGTATTTTAATAATAAATCATATTTATTATTACATACATCGAGTACGAATTTATTTTTAAACTCATTTGGCTTGAAAACGAGAAATTATAGATTTTATTCCTAAGTTGACTTATCAAAAACGACTCGCTAAATCACGTTTTCACAACTCGGACTCTAAAGCAATTTGATGTGAAACGACATTCCAAACAACTTTTTAGTTTTGTCCGAGACACGAAAACGAGCAAAAAGTGACTAAAATAGCATCGCAAAATTTTTGAACACAACGCGTACCGACACAAGAATAATTAAATTCATATTTAATTATCACTTTTTATTAAATAAAAGTACTTAATAAATTAGTTGATATTTTACCTAATAGCTTTTATTTAAAAATGCGAACGTTCAAATTAAAGTTTATTTTTACGGACAAAGCTTACTCGCGACACCCAATGGTACCAAATAAATAATAATGATTTAATTATATTTTATAAAAATATTTATAAAATAATAGTCGTGTAAATAATCACTTTTCGTGGAAAAATTATTATAAACGCAATGGCGTAATTTTCGTGTTGTGAATAAAGCGTTAACTATCCTAAATGAGTCACGAACCAATATTTTATAAAAGATTACACCTTTGGTCCTTGTGATAATATTTACACTATCAACCCTACACTATCATAAACTTGCTAAGTTGCTTTCAAACTTTTCAATATATATGTTCAACCAACTAGGGTTCCTCATTTTCATCTAACCCTAAACACACACTCCTCTCCTCTTAAGGATTCCGGCGCCGTCACCGGATCCGGCCAAGTTCCGGCCACCTGCGTCGGCCACCACTGCCACACCACCACGATCATCCCACCATCAACCTCATCACCGCCCCATCATCACCTCATCACCTCGCCACCATCGTCATCATCTTCAACTCGTCACACCACCTCAGCCGACTCCAACACCATCCACACCAACACCAGCCGCCACCATCTCCACGCCACCCACGCACCACCATCACCATATTCATCTTGTCACCACCTCACCAAGGTGCGTTTGGTCCTCTT